>BGZK01001819.1:0-104745 GCA_005406025.1 Eumeta japonica
GGCTCTATAATTTTTTTTTCTATGGTAGTCTACGGCACCATGCCTATCGGACGATTTACAATTTTCTAGTTTACGTATGATTCGATATAGAAAATACGGCAATAATTCTATGGAGTGATTACTCGGTATCGGTCGCTCAATCTTCTTCGTCTAACGGCATGAACTGTATCAGAGTTCTGGTTAAGAAGGGGATGCTGAGTTGTCGATCGCTGGACACCGAATCGGTGATCACTGAACGCGACGCGTTTGAACACTGTAAGACAACACGAGGAGAGCGAAATTTCATCGTCTGTGTGATCTTGTTTTATAGAGTGTTGTTATTTCTTTTTACCTTGTCCAATTTTTCAATACCTTACGATCGTTGTATATTATCGAAATAAATAATAAGATAAAAAAACTATACACTCTAAAAGATCAAATGCATTTGTTTTTCGGGAACTCAAACCACGCGATCCTACCTCCGAACATAAAGATTAATACATCACAATATCTCAGAGCTGAGCCGAGACGCGTGTGGACACATTTGGCGCCGTCGAGCCACGCCCGCTCTTCAATCTTGCTCAAATTATATAATGCTAATTTCGCATTTCAGGGAAAATGGCGCCGCTGAAATTTCAACTCGACACGTTATATCTTAATCTATTAGAGACGTCGCTGTTATCTCAGGGAATAAGGAGATAATATATTAATCATATTTCCAATGAACTCAGAACGTTATAATGAATTTTAAGTCTTTTGTTTGTCAAATATTAACATAACAAGATACATACTAGCTTTATCTAACAAAAAATATTTTGTATAAATATATTCGTTGATTATTATCGTAACTGTTACAAATATAATACGATATCTTTTTCAAAAGATGTACAATAGCAACCCCCTAATATCTTGATTAATTTGAGATCTTACCTGTGACTTGTCATTGTACTGTCACACTATTTTTTTTATAAATCGAAGAAAAATAGAGATAGATGTCTATCTTTATCTTTTTAATTCCAAAAAACTGTTGTTGTATTTTCAATTTGATTACAAAAAAACTGATATTAAACCATCGAATCTTTACATTGAAAATATTTGCCAAAAACTAATTACGGATGTTGTTTGATATAACAAAATACAATAAAATTATTTTTAAAAACTTTATTCGTCTGTTACAACACGCTAATCTTCAAAATTACTAGAGATTAATTTTTAAGGCGTTTTCACAGATGATTCCGACATAGCTTGTTTAACACGTTAACTTTGTTTCATCAAAGTCATTCCATTCAAAAAAAGTCGCGGACAGCGGACTAAGCGAATTGAGGGGTATATGAGCAATTTGACAGGAACCAAGCGCGAAGTGTATCGCCCTACCGCTCATGATTCATCAACGGATGTCGACAGAGAGCGTTGTCTCCGTCGTTAATTAAAATTATTCTCCTGAGGCTTATTCTCGTCGATTCATCCTCCCATGAATTCATTCAATTGATACTCGCTTTAGAAGGAATTCTTTAGTCAATCGTCAAGCTACCACATGTCTGATGAGTCTGACCAATGCACCAGCTGCCACAATCTGCAACTGTTCAATATGACACATATTGAGAGGAACACCCGCCGTTTATATGAGATCGAGCTACGGGCGCAAAATCGAACCTCGGCACCTTCCTTGAGTTAGAAGGCCCGGACGACTACCCGGCCCAGTCACTGCAGCTTGTAACAGCATTTTCTTAAGGGCGTACATGCAACGACTGCCGTTCCCATAATTCACTTATATGCGAACTGCATACCCGATTTCTCCCGCTATACCGAGATTGATCCCATCGTCTTACGAATACAGCTCGGCCTGTCGTGACCGTCTCTGAAGTATATAGTCTATGACAGTGACAAGACTTTGCACTTCCCCTGCCAAACGCTTTGAAAATTTCTTTAGCTCCCGATATAAAAATGTGTATGACTATTAATTGTCTGGTATTAGCGGGTTCAGTAAACGTTGTTTCGATAAACTATATACCGAATGACTTTTGACATTGAGTTGATATTTAAATCTTTTCGTTTAGTCATCCCGTGATTTGCTGTTGCCTAAAGAGTTATTTAAAAATGATTGTGATTTCTCGACGGCAGTCAGAAAATATTCTATTTTATATCGGTCAAAACACAGCGAACCGGATTTGAAATATCAAAATAACGCCAAGCTACGACATAAATGACTTAAGCATGTATTGATATATACGTCAAATACCAATCATTTAATCGAATTCATTATAAAAAATATTAGGGAATGATGGAGGATGAAATTTTGGGCATTTATCTTATCTGATACACATAAAAATTTCGTCAATAAAATTATAAAAATCTTAATAACCAATCGCAGCGCCACTTACCGAGTCCAATAGTGAATATAAGCCATCCAGAACCAAAATTACGTCATAATCGGTTCAGTCGTTTAGGAGGAGTTTAATAAGCAAAACACATACAGAAGAATTATATGTCTATTAAGTGCTGTACACGTTTGTTTCAAATTATTTCTGTATATATAGTAGTAGATAGTATAGTTGCAGTTTCATTCCTATATAGACGCAAACACATATCATATCCCTTGGGAATAGTACATGCAACGAATGTTGTACTACAATGTGCTTGCAAGATGTTTAGGTTAAAATAAAGAATTGCATTGATTTTAGCGAACGATTAAATCGATAAGACAACAACCCATTTAACGCATGAACAACCGGTTAAACACGATTCAGTTTCTCATGAAAAGGACTTACTTAGTATGAGTGATTGAAAAGATCGGTTGATTGAAAAAAGTTCGCAAGACATATCACCAAAATTCCACTAAAAATAAATGGGATATGAAAATTCTGCCATAAATGTATGACGTAGTTTATAAACACCCCTTAATATAATGACCATTGTATTTGTTAAAGCAGATCGAGGAGCAAACAAGCAATCCAGCCACAAAAACACAGGTGGTCACGGCCGCCCATGGACACCCGCAAGCCTAGAGGAGTCATCGGTGCGTCGTGAACCTTTTGGGTGGGGATAGGATATCTGACGCAGGGGATAATAGGCTGATGGAGAGGGAGAAGGTATGATGGATGAAATAATGGGGTGATGGAGACGGAGTACACCACCGGAACTCTCACTCGTCGAACGAAGGACAACAGCGGACGCAGTTATTTCACGTCTGTGTTCTGTGAGTTTGGAATTATATCGCTCGAACCGGCCCATTTTCGTGCTGTCGCCAAGTTGACCACGTCACAGCTCTACCACATACTAACTAAACTAACTAAAAAAAATATTATTTTAAGGCAAAGATGTTACGTAATTATTTTTCTACATATTTTTAACGTTCAACATATCGGTACACTAAGTTATGTAAAACGCTTATAAGCTTATTAGCAATAAAATATTGATATTTTTAAATTATAACAATATCATTCGACTTTTCTTCCTAGAAAGGAAGAACGTGGCCGTCGTATACCTCAACTTTCTTGTCAAGTGATAAATTGACGTTTATACTTTTACAGCTTCACATATTTTTATCCGACTATTCCGATTCGGCTTCCACATAAAAGCGGCGGTCCGATACAACCAACGCGCTTATCGTAATTGAACTTTTACACTTGAAATTCGTTTAAGCTCATTCAAATCGGCGGTAACGAGCTCCGATCGCTCGCGGCGATTTCACGCGACCCCAGTTTCCGGACGCGCCGCGCTCTAGCTTTAATTAGTCGGACCGTTATCGTAAATCATACTGTAATCGAACTAATAACTCCTTCGAGATCGGCCGCGCTGCGGGCAGCGGAGCGTCAGCCGCGCGTCGACGCACCGCGCGGACGCTGCGCCGGAGCCGGTCGCCTCCACTAATAAACGAGATATGCATCGACGCTTTGAGGAAATCGATCAATGTGGAAATTAACAGTACAAAATCGGCGGCTGATTCTGTAAACTGAGAACGATCCGATCGATATCAATTATGACGTCAAAATGACGTCAGCCGGTGCTGGCGGCGACACTTACCAACCTTCACCGACCGATTTTGATGTCATAGCGATAGCAACTGAATGGTTATAAGTCTGCGGATCGTAAACCGTAATCAAATACGAGGAAAATTATTGATGCTAATTTGTTTAAAATGTTCGTTTGGATTTATTAGTTCGAACTGTACTTGCTTTTGCTCTCAAACAACTTGTATTCGCACAATAAACTCCTTCGTACTTACCTCTGCCGGTGCCGGTCCCGCCCTTGATTTCGGTCTTTGTACCTATTCCGTTTTCGACTCCGGTTCTTATTTCGGCCAGTCTCTAATTTCGGATTTGTAAGACTTGTTTTTGTATTTTTTATGTTTGCACTTCCACATATTTAAAACATAACCGAATCAAACACATTCCAATCGTAAGTTCATTTCAAACACTAAAGTGCTACAGACAAGTAAAATCCTAAGTTACTACAGATTTATCGCCATCTCTTACTCGCAAAACAGAATTTTACACGTTTTCTATAACATGTGACTAGTACGTGATGACTCCACTGATTCCTAGTACACGAGATTGTACTAGGAATTAGAGATGACTAATTGGCAATTACTCTGTTATTTTTACACTGAAAAGTAATTCTTCTACGCCGTTACTGAAATAAAGAAGTTTTAAATACAGTAATGGAAAGTAAATAGTGAAATATCCCTTTGTCACTTTTCAAAACCCATCGCCTTTTTTATCTAATTAATTGCTTTCCTTCTTCAATAATCATCCCTTCGAAAAATTTTAATCTTTTTGCTAGTAACACAAGAATAAACACCACAAAAATTATTCTCGAATTATATTAATAAATAACTCGAATTAAATGTATTCAACAATCAATAACACGTATCGTTATATTAGCGGTAATCAATAAAATATTTACTATTTTATTTGTACATTTAAAAAAATATATTAGACAATTTTCTTCTATTTAATATCGATAATGTTTTTTTTTTTTTATCTTTGAAAAACCTTTCAAGGAAGTACAAAGATAGACGAAAAGAAAAACCGACCCATCGATTAGAACAAAAGGGATCTCGCTACGAAGTTTCGACAGAAAGCCCGCATTGCGTTACGAGCAAGATCGAGCCGGCGGGCGGACCGCGGCCACTGGGCACGTACGCGATGCGGCGGCGCCACTGCAGCATACCAAACGCGGCACACTTCAGACGGCAAAAAGCTTTAATACAACTCCGTCTGCTTTCTGCTTACGTCGTACGTACGCGAAATAAGAGCGTTGTCTTGAAATGACCTAATCGATTTGGTCCTAATGACTTAAGGACACGGTACAACGCACCAAACTGCGATTATCTGCGAATGATGCAATGCGCAGGTTTAATGCTCTCCGGCCCTACTTCCTACTCCACTGCATTCATATTTTACGCCATTGCGGCGCTTTAGTAACTAAATTCACAACGGTAGAGTTTCGTACGTCAGCTATCAGTTATCAACATGGTATACACAAATTTTAAGACGATGTCCGAAGCTAGCTAGAATTCAGAATTTCGTTTTCCCGCCCCGCAGTAGGCGGGAAAACAGATACCCACGGCGTTCGCTATGTGGCGCATGGCGGGTCGTGTGTCGGTAACGACATGCAATATAAATTCCAATACAGAAAACGGTAGCATAAAATTAAAATTCTTGTATTTTTTAAAAAGTTTGGAGAGTACATTAAAAAACAGTTCTAAAACTTTATTTCTATCATGAAGCCTGGAATAAATGAGGTGCATAAGTATTCATCTATATTTAAGAGAAAGTTTTTTCAATATACATATTTTTATTACAGGAATTGACAATTGATTCAGGTACCTACAAAATTTTTACGACATAAATTCGGCAATTGCTTATAGAATTCGGTCGCCACTAATTCTTTTGTAAGAAACTTTATTTGGTATGAGTTCTTGTAAACGATGAGGTATTGAAATAAAATTGTAACTAAACGAATTCTTACATCCGAAAATAATTTCTTATGGCCACATTATTTTAATTTATATTTACATTTATAAAAACAATTACATTATATTATAAACCCTAAAGTGTCAACTCTTAACCTATTATTTCCTTTTTTTTATATTCCCAATAGTTTGATGGTCAGCGAAATCAACTAATGCCCAAGAAAAATTATTGCCTGACTCGTATAGAGTACCAAATAGTCGTTTTAAAATTTAATTTAAAAACTTTGTAATACTTTTATATACTTCTTTAATTTTAACATGTTAATTATATTTGACGAGGACTATCAAATGTGTGTTTCGCAGAAGTTGTATACCCATATTCATCCAGTTGGAAACCCATATTCACGAGAGAACAAGGTACTGCACTTCTTTTAGATACCATAGATCTTTTTTTATTCCCCATTTTTGTCTTACAAAAATTAGTATACTTTAAAAAACAGTACTATGTTTACTAAAATCTAAACAAATAACAGTTTATTGTAATTTAGAAGAAATTGATCTATTTTAATCTTACAAAACACTAACGAAAACAATCGAATGTATAGAGATACGTAGATCTAGACTGAATTCTCAAGAAGGAATGAAAACGGCTCTAGCGACTGCAACGTTATCACATCAAAGTAATGCGCGCGACAGAAAAAAAAGTACAGTGCGCCTTAGAGTTGAACAAAGTAAGCGCCAAATTTATAAAAAATATTGTACACAATACAGATCGATCCGATAAAAAAGAAAATACATAGAATTTAGAGCGTTGCGAACACTGTACAAGGTATATTTTGAGGTAATAATGATGGATGGATTTTGCGGAAAACGGACTTAAATGATTTTGAAGAGGTGCTTTTGCACGACATTTTTACAAGTCTATATTCATTTTAATATTTATTTTTAAAACACATAATATTTGAAATATGTGTAACAGTTGAGCATAACTTCAGCGTTTTGGTATAAGTAGTATTTTACAATATATTATCCGTCAAAATATGTGATATTGCTGAGGACATCGTTTTAATATTGTCCTTTTGATTCCATGGTATATCGACGTCGATATACCAAGATTTTACTGAAAACTGGCGGTTTCGTAACTCTAATGTATGCTGCTTTCAAGATGATAAACCTTAAATTTGTCGAACAAATTTTATAAAAAAGCGAATCTGAAACCCATATTTTTTATGTTAGATAACATGAAAATCTGTAAAAAAAGCCTAAACACAAAAATTATTTTATAGAATTTCAGTATCTCGTAATTTAAATGAATATGAATAAGAATATTTTAATGAATAAGGACACGTGTATATATATAATTTTATAGAGTCCCACTAAAAAACTACAAAATTTAAATAGCACCACCTCGTAGAATTTTATAGTAATTGCATTGTTGGCATGCTGTTGAGGTATCAATAAGGTTGAAGTAACGTTCCCAAAAACAGATGGCACTACATGACAAATTAGACGATTAACACTATATGACACTGTTAACGTAAATGCAGGTAGCAGGATAATTTTACATATAATGTAGTAAATTTTGCATTTAAATATTTATTATTGAAAATAAACACAAGCACTTTTTCCCAAAGAAAGTTATTATATTCCCACGAAAAACTTGAAGACGCCGAACAAAGCTCGGTTACCCAAATATTTGTTTTTATACCAAAAAGTCAAAATGATACTCCTATATTGATGAACTTGAAAAATAAAATATTATCAGGGTACAAAGTAAATAAGGAACCCTTTTTAACCCTTTAGGCAACGCACCCTAATAAAAAATATGTATCAGAATCGTAATCAGGTGAGTACAACATGTACCTTGAAAATTTTCCTTGAAAAATATTTCAAGTTTGGGACTATAAGGAATAGACACAGTTAATTCTTTTACCTATACTTTAAGAGTTAAAAACTTCTGAAAGTATTCCTTTATATCAAGAAACGCAATGAATTAATCGATAATTAATAATTTAATACTTAAAGTACTCCTATATATTAGGCAACACAATCGATTAATCGATAACTAAGAATGAATTACTTTTGAAAAGTTGTCCTTTATTCTAAGCAACACAAAAGATTAACAAAGTACACACGCAAATATTCTTACATACGTATCTTTCACCTCTCAGAGCACGATTAGGATGTTTGCGAAATTTCGGATTCTGTTAGGTTGTTTTTCGAAAGTACCAAACAAATACGGTAACGTCACCGCCATAGTCAATCCCATCGGGAATTCATCCATTATTAGATTGGAAGTCGGCGTGATTCACAAGCGGTACAGCAAAAAAAAACTGGCTGTAAAAATAACGAATGTGGACGCACATCCGCCAACAACTACACCGGTGCGAGTCGTTCAATTAATTAACGAAACGAGGACGGACAGAACAACAAATAAATTTGATACGACTTGTTTTATGTTCGTCTTTTTTTTAGTTATTAATGAACGAAATATCAGTGGGGTTTTCGTGTCGGCATAACATTAATTAAAAGCCAACGTGTGTATCTGTTCTCGTCTCGCGTTTGACGATTGCATTTATCGATTAATTTAGATTATACCCATCAATTTTACTCTTTTATTTCTTTGAAGTTACGATAGTGCACGGGGTTTCAAAATAATGGTTATTTATATTACACCTTTATTTATCGAAGTAGAACCGTACTGTGGCCAACTAGGCTGCGGTACAAAAATGGACTGTGCGGTTCGACCAGTAAGATACTACATTCTCACAGAATGCGGACGTGAAGTAGCAAACTCCGCTGTAGCGTTTCGTCCAGTTAGCGAGAGATCCGGTGGGCCACTCCACCTCATGCATTAAATATCCTATTGCCTCTCAAGAGATTGGCAATGTAAGTGTGAGGTTGCGAATTGCAACGTCCTCTGAGGTTACGAATGTTCATGGACGGCGGTGACCACCTACTCACTTTTCGCAATAGCTCACCTGTTCGGTTACTCCTCGGAAATGTTATAAAAGGATCTCTTTTCATTTCAAATTGATTAGGTTGGAATTCGAGCCCTTCGTACGCTGGCCCAGAGGGAGTTGGAAGCTATCAACAACCGTAGAACACCATAGGTCAGCGCTCTAAGTTGAGAGCGCATGGGTCCATTTGCAATGTCGTGTTTCGAGTATTTTTTTTATTAAATATAGATGCTTAGATAAAATCTTCTAAAATTGAAGAGTGAAAAAACTTTTTTTTCTTATTTTAATTAAAGTTTGTTATGATTTCTTGAAAAACAGAAAAAAAATATGAAATATATTTGAAAAAAATATAAACTTTCAAAACATGCTTTTTATTGAAAAACTAAACTAATAACTAAAAAGTAAAAAATAAATTTAAGTGACATTTGTCGTATAGGAGAGGATTATTCTGAACCTACAATCTGTATCTGTATACATTTTAGGTTCAGAATAATCTCTCCCCTAGTAACTCATCATCATTGTATAGACGTAGTACGTAAATTATAGAAATTTTTGCAGATCTTTTCAAAATGTAAAATATATATACATTTTAAAAGCTTGATGCAATGATACTACTTCACTTTTTTTTCATTAATGCTATTTTAATACTTTTTTCATTTTCACGTATTTTATCCATTTTAGTCTTAAATTCTTGGCACTCATTAATAAATCAGTTAGTTAATAGGAGAAAAACAACTCTAGACACTAAATAATGACATAATTCATATCAAGGCAAATCCAAGTGTTCTGTCCCGTTGTTGAGGATATGCTATGGCCACCTTCGAGATCAATCATCAGATCAACTAGATTGTGTAATCATATTGCATTGTCACCGAATTTACATAACTGTGCCAAATTTTAGCTCTATCGGATACCAGCAAAGTGATTTAAAAATGGTTTACAAATATTGAAGACAATTTACATACGAATATTACAAATTATAATAAAAGCTTGTAATATAATTATTATATATGCCAATTATGTATCAAAACTTACTTCGATATTAGTAATTATCATTTAATCTAAAATACAAATGAATTAATGACGCATTATTATTTTTTCTCTATCTGTAATGGTTTTTTACGCCTTATTCTCAAAATTAAATACAGTAGCAAATACGCTTCGCTCGCAACCCAATTTATTCCTACCCGCACTCGCTTACTTTTGCACACGGAACGCGAATGCAACCTCAAATCGCTCATCACATTGTAACTTGTAATTATTAATTTAGAGTGTTGTAAACCGCAAGTGCATTTTACGTGTAAAGCAAACAACACATAGTCACAGTTTTGCCCGAAACCGCGGTGATCGTCGAGAATGAGGACAACACCACACAGAAGGGTGGGTTCCCCTCTCTTCCATCCCTTTTGATTTGCCACTGTGTGAAGTCTTGGGTATGGGGTTAATTATACAACTCCGATCAGGACCAGCGCATACTAGGTATATTTTTTTCAAGCGAGACGGATTGTGTAAGCTGGTTAAAACTGGATGGTTTTTAGATATTTCGTTTCATTTTTAACGTTTCAACAATTATTCTAAATAGCTTCGTCTATTGCGCCTAATAGAATACGCATCATTGAAGCAAATTAATGACAAAATTCAATAAATTTAATTTACGATTGGCTAAAATATTATATTAATAAGTATCTTTTTTTCTCAACTATGAAAACATTGATCGTAATTTGATACTTATTGTTTCATTGTAATTAGAATTTTAATGTTTAGCTGATGTTTTGTTTATTAGTATTCTTTGGGTTTTACAACTACCTTTAATATGATTAACCTTTTTCTTTCTAGAATGATTTCAAAAACTAAATAACTGTAAAATTTTCCATCTATATAATTCGAAAGCTAAACACTTATCTGATCATACAGACGTATTTTTCGCTTCGTCAAAATAGCTTTTTGTTGTCTTGATATGCAATAATACGTTCATGTCAATATACAGACTTACGAAACTAATCAATGCCCATAATGCATCTATTTAACTATAATCAATTTCAAATCTCCAGCACATTAGTCGACACGTATTTTCTCTCGAATTTATCTATTCATAGGCGGTTTTTTACATATCCCCAAATAAGTTCTCGTCGCACACGCAGCACCTCCACCGGCGGAGTGTGGTGGGGCGTGGGGCATAAATCGTCGAAGCGAAGCGCCACCTGCCGCGTGATCTAGGAGCGTTAAACGTATCAGGACGGGTCTCAGCGGGCGCCGCGTCGCGTCGACTTAGCCCGATAACTTTTACAATTCCAAATCGCCCTGCATTTTTGGTTTTAAACCTGATATTAAGTTTTTATGCGCCATCGTACGTTATTGATAATCGTTATCTGCATGTATTATATTATGGATTCAACGGGCGATGTCGGTTTAAGCGACGACCTCGTCGTATTCCATATCAATAAGATTCATACAAATCGTTGACTGAGCCGTGTTTATTACTCACTTTAAATATTACGAAAACAAAATGGAGAGATTTTTTTTCTCGTTTTAGTTTATTTATCATGCACTGACTATTGTATATTGAAATTAGTAATAAATAATTGAAAATAATGTTTTATTTCAGCTTTAATTTTATTTACGATACTACATTTGTATCATTTTGTTGTATTACAAATAGAATTCTCTATGTTTTATTTGTTGTTAAAACGACATTAATTTCAATCGTGGAAGTTAGACCTTTTTCAATACTACTACTAATTTTTTATTTGCGTACGTACTTTATTTAATTGCTTGAAACTCGTGACGACATAAATTACACCATTGTTGTGTGATTGTCCACATCGATTCGATATTGATATACAACTTTAGAAAAGTTCGACCAGTTTCACGTTTTATTTGATTTGTAATGAAAATATTCCATAGACATCCTGCCATATTTAAAGAGACCTGGAAATATATAACATTATGTAGTGAAAAATTAAATTCGTCATATTTTTCCTTTCCATTATTCATTTATTATTTTTATTTGTTTATTTATTTACTTCTGTATATACGTTCTATAGAGATGCAAACACCTGTAACATAGAAACCAGAAAGAAAATACAGAAAGTCAATGAACTATCATAAATATTACATTATGTAAATTGTATAATGCACAGTCATGGTGTAGCGTATCCAACTTAATATAAAAAGGACCGATAGATATAGACTAATCAGTCAAATAGTTCTAATCCAATTCCTTAACTTTTCTCTTAAAACCTTCTGAGAGTAATTGAGTTTTTTCATATTGTCAGGAAGTAGATTGAAGTACTTTTAATCAACATAATAATTATTATTTTTGCTCATCGTTTCTTTTTTTAATTTTTGTTAACACTAGTAGTTCTAGTATTTTTGGTAACACTTATATTTCTATGAATTTTATTTCTTTTATTAGTTCGCTACCGTTTTAAATACGAACTTTCTTCACACAACAAGATATTTTCATCTATTTTGCAACCTTTGAAAAGGACGTTTCATAAATAATAACTAAAAATTAAAATTAAAATTTCAACACAGAGAACCGTATTCAGTCTGTTAATAAAATGGAAAATAGTCTTGCAAGTCGATTCGTAAATCCGAATAATTTAGTGATTTCATTCAAATGAGTGCAAAATTATTTTTAAGGAAACCACAAATTTATTCGTAAGCAAACAACTTCAAATCAAGGAAATCATGCTCTGACAAAAAGTAAACCGTTTCTAAACTAAACAAATTTAGTAACAATTTTTATAACAAATACTAGAAACCGGACAAGTGCGAATAGGACTCGCACCTTTGAGGATTCCGTGCAAACTTAATTATTTATGTAGATTGTAAATATATATCATGCATCAACAGTCTACATATTGTTCCCAAGATTGCCAAATTTTTTTTCTCTAAAAATATATTCGGATCTTTACTTCAAAATATTCGAATTTTTAAGAATCTTAAGTTTTCGTAGCACAAAGTTTACGTCCATAATAAAGTCCATATATTGGTTTACATCATGGTCTACCCTAATCACAAGTGTAAATATGTAATCTTAATAAAATATATTTTCTTATGATATAACTACAAATTAACGATTTTCTAAATTTTTCCCTTCACTTATGCCTTTATTTTTATTATTTCTTTGTTTCCTTTACCTTTCTTTTAAATTAATTTGATAACTCTTGGGCAATGGGAAATAGGTACTCTATAAGTTTTGATTTACTTGCGAGTTTCGAAATATGAGGCATAAATGGCAGTATATGTGCCGTTTTTTTTCATTGTGTTGTCTTAGAAGCTCGATTTTTTTACAGCTTCAAGGTACTGCGAACATAAGTATTCGAAATTAATTTCAACTTGTTACCTCCACCCATTCCCGAGGAAAAACATCTTGACAGACAAAAGGACAGACGGATAACGGAGTTATCCTATAAGGATTCCTTTTTTCTTTAATTGCACGGAACCCTTAAAAAGATCCATATACGCTATATTGTCACAATCAAAAACATAGGCCGTACAGTCCTTTTCTACAGAAGAACAATAGAGTGCGCGTGAGTGACTCTAAACCCTCCTTATATCGCATGTGGGTAATAACAGTCCATTACGGGCCTATTAGTCCCGCAATCGTAGCGGGCACTTGGCACATTGCTCTAATTCTGTTACGTATTTGGTCCGACGCACGCGTTCGTATTCATTCTCACGGTTTCTCTTTTCTCGATACGATACAAAGTCGCAGATGATGTTATTCAGTGTGCCTTTACAGATATTCTCTGAACTCTATCCCAGGAGTTGCATCCATGTCTTCAATGTTTTAAAACTGCAAACAGTTAATCAATACCGTACACAACTTCATGATTTCTACACGAAATTACTATGTATTTGAATTTTGATCGACTTCAAAAAAATGAGGAGGTTCTCATTTCGTCAATATTGGTAGATATGTACGCAATTCTTTGTATAAACCGATTTCAACGATTCATTTTGCATTGGATTTAGTCCGGTGGTTCCATTTTAATTTCACTGGTATCGGATCTTCGACTTCACAAATACACCAGACAGTTTCTCAAAATCGAATAGGAAATCTAGAACCACACAAGTATTGTTAAATTTATGAAGGCTCCAAAGCGAGATAAGTACCTAATTAAGGTTAAGGACGAGCTGAACCGGACTGTAAATGGAGTATGAAAACATACAACGGTACTCCATAGACAAACAGCGCGAATGTATAGATTAAATTAAAATGAACCGAGTACGTCAGAGGACGATGCAGCCTTAAATTTCCTTTTACGATGAAATTTTTCGACAGTGAATAACATAGACTTAAAATTTTGCCTACCCTACGGGCTGTCCTGACAATGGAACGTATCCATAGAGAACTATCAGCCGTCCACCTTCAGTGGCACTCTTCAACAGTGAACAACATACACTCGAAACTTTATATATGGGCTGTTCTGAGGATAGATTGTGTTCTTTTACACCAGAGGACGATACCAACGTGAGGGTTTACTTCTACGGTGGAACTCTTGAAGCCGAAATTCGTCAACGACGTCATTAATAAATATCAATAATTATAAAAATGTGAATACGTGCTTTCAGTATTATAAAAGATGGTTCATTTACCTTTTTTTCTATTTTATAGTATATATCGTAGTAATTTTTCGTAAGGAGTAAGCTCCAGTTGCAAACAATTTTAAATACATATACACACACGCGCACAAACTTTCTTAAGCCAAAGGTGAAAGTCACATGAATTACAAAATTTAATTTCCTAATCACTAATAACATAACTTTAAAAAAAAAAAAACTGTAAAATGATTAAAAAATCAGTTATTTTTGAAGTCAATGCCAACTGATATGCCAATATATTATATGCCAGATACAGTTATATATCAATTTACATAATTTTATATCGTTTTAACACAATAGTTTGATGATAAAATATATTAACTTTTGTGTTCGTCGTTTTCCAGGTTTTATATTTTTGATTTGCTTTGCTTTACTTGGAGCCGACTTCTGCTTCAATTAATTATTTTAAGGTTTTAGAAGGCGATATTTATCTTTTTCAACCTAATTTACGTAACAAAACCTAATTGTCATCTGTAATCTAAATAATTCGGTGTGATATTAGTCAACGAAAAATGTTGAAACATACTATCATAGTTAAGAAGTACGACACTCACCTTTTTTAAGCTACAAATATATATATATATATATATATATATATATATATATATATATATATATATATATATATTTAACTGCATTGAATATAAGCAGTACATTGGGAACCTCATCAGCATTAAAAAAATAATTTATAATAAACACTACCGAACGGTATTAATGTACTCTGCAATCCATTTAGTAATATAAATTAACTTGTAATACTGTTCGTATAGTTAAGAACGTTTTTTTTTAAATTGACAATATTCACTTAAATTAATTTTTGTTTATAGATATTTTGTGTAATCAAAATTCTCCACGAAATCTTTATTGAAATGGAAATTTAACGTAAGAAACAATTAAGCATGATACAGAACCCGAATCTGTTGCGTCTGTACTTGGCCAATTATATAATCTTATACATTATAATCGTAAAAGTAATTTTAAACGTCACATCTACCTATGTTAATTAAATTTAATATCGTCTCACAATATCCCGAAGTTCAGTTTAATTAAAAAAAAAACAGCAATATTCTAATCGAGTATTTGACATGTTTTATTTTTAAACTGCGTCGTAAAAGTTATATTTTAGCTATAAAAACTAATGAACTAATAACATAAATTTCGACTATGAACTCTTCGAACGTCTCTAGATTGGCTGGAGGCAAAAAAATATAATAATGAAAACTGGACTGAGCTTTAATACAGCTTAATCGTGCCCCGAGGCCTTAGTCATTATCTCCACTGTCTATGACACGTGATACGTCCGGCGTGATGATTTAGAAGTTACCAGTTTGGGAACACGCCCAGGCCGGGCCACGCCCGATTGGGTGTTGAGAGTTGGGACTATCACGATCGTTGATTTCATTATTTTCATAATACCATTTCCATGAAATAACTGCGGCACTGTATTCGCAAATATACTCACTTAAATTCTGACCCCCTTCGATGCGCCTACACCTTATATAATTACGCCTTTCAGGAATCAAAACCGGGAACCTCGAGCGTCGAGCCGATTTTCCGCTTCTAGACCACGGAGATCGTCATTTTGAAAGAATAAAAGCCGTATTAAAGGGAAAAAAAGCTGTACTAAAAATGTACAATGAGCAAAATCGATTTATGTACTAGCTTCTTTATGCTGTTATGGACGTTATATTTCAAAATTTTCTACTTACAAATCGAAGTATATATATACCTAAATTAATTATACCACATTTTCAACAAATTTATGACATCTTAGAAAGGTTATTATCAATGGTTATGATATTGCTCTTGCGTGGATACGATTCAACAAAGAGCCTTTAAAAGCATTTTTACAGCTTCCCATGAAAAAAATCTAGGAAGCCCTTGACCCAGTAACATGTCACTATTTTAGAATTTAGGGAGCTTTAAAACGTGCAGTAAAGTGCTAACATTTTCAGCTCTACGAATTTAAATTGTTTGCTTATTCAAATTTGTAACTATTTTTAAAATACATTTTCAATGATATCATTCGACAGAATAAACCAGTTTCGATAGAGTTAACGGAATTCGTCACGAATATTAAATAAAACATTTCACACCATTTCTTTTGTCAACAATTACGTAAGCATAAATAGATCTAATCTACTCACATCGTCTTACGTTATATGTCGCAATATTTCAAACTCTAGATCTAGTTAATGTTTTTACATCAATTATTGGAGTTATGTTAAAGAATAAAAACATAAAAGCAGATATGGTCAAATTTTTTTTATTATCAAAAATCTCAATTTGGTGGTAACTGTTTAATATTGTTTTACATTACTCATGAATACATGCTTTTTGATAGAATCAATTCATTACAGACATTACAAAAATAACATAGAATAGATACATTCAATGCCACCGGATAGAAAGTACGTTATTTTGTTCCGATGAATTGTGCGTGAATTTGGCACATTCATAACAATAGTTTGAAGGTAAAAGCATAGAAGTATTCCTACATAAACACAATGACCAAACGAAATTGGCTTTGTAGTAAGCGTGGCATGCTATATTGGCTTCGTCGCCGTACAGATGTTCACCATGTGTCCTTATTCTTTCTCTTTCTGTCGTCAACGAGTGTCTTCATTCTTTCTCTTCGGTTAAGAAACAACAATGTAATTCGAAATTACATCTAAAAATGATAACAATAAGTTCCTTTGCAAGAAATTTATTTGGTTTAAAAATATGTCGTATATCCTCATTTACATTTGTTTGAGTTATGTGCCATGAATGAACGTAAATTTGTTCGTCGTTGTAATTCTATGCTTTTTCTATTTCGATAGTTAGAACATTATAAAGAAATTGTGTTAAAAAAGTTTTACGGACTTACTAAAGTAACCTTTATGAAGTTTTCTGTCTTGCCAATATCATATAAAAAAGTTTAATATTTTGGAAAAGCTAAACTCAAACAGTGTCGATGCGTACATTCAAATTCGAATTGGATTTAACCATCTCTGGTCATATGTCATTAATGACTCGAGCGGTTGGTATTTCTATTACCTGTGACTCAATTGACAAGTACAATTTCCTGATACAAACATGATTAAAGATTGAAAAACGAAATCACACTGACACGTGACTGCATATTATTATTTGTTCTCCATAAAATCAGCATTTCGAAATTGTTTTAAGCATTTCTGTCTCGTCTGAAATAAAGCAGCGAATATTATGCAAACAAATCGACACAAATACAGTGAATATTCTGTTCCACATATGAAATTTCAGCTATAGGATTGATATCAGGGCTGCGCGCCTAGCACGACACTCTAAATAAGAGTTCCTCTATTAGGCTATCCTACTCACGCCAACATAATAAGCCTAAGGGATTGTCCTATAGAGGGAATTTAGTCTAGGGCGTCATGCTAAGCCCGCAGGATGGGAATACACGTGGTTGTGACGTGCCATTCGGACAGCTTCGCGTCTTGTCGGCCCTTTCCGACTCCCCCTGTATGAATATTTATACCGAAACCTTCCCTCTATACAGTCGCTACCATAAGTATTTGTTAGCGTATCACTGTGTTTTCTTTAGCTGTTGCCTTCGACCTTTGTCATAAATTTCGGTTCGTATTAGTGAATTTGTTTTATAAAAGCTAAAGGTATTTATTAGTCTTAAGTAATAGTGACAGTAAGTAACACAGATCGATAGTGAGAATGATAAAAGTTGCAGAAGTAAATACAGCACGACCTTTAAACTCTCTTTTTTATTATTTAATTTGATAATATTTCAATACAAAAATAAATAAATAAGATGAATAAAATATTCATATCTTTCAAGCGTCAATCATTTTTCTTTCATTTACTGGATTCCTATTCATTTACTATCCTATAATAAGTATTAACTTTTTCGGTTGCTTACGACATATTTAAATACTTACATAATTTATACGGCATTAGGTAACAATATTGTTTTAGATACCTATACATTCACATTGAACACGTAACCTACCCTCCTTCACCTTCGTCAAGCAAAATGTTCGTTGGTCTTCTATATAACATTCTTCACGAATTACACGGCGAAAGAAGTTCAATATAAAAGTTTAGTGAGAGGAAACGTACCTATCCTGAGAATCTCTACTTTATGGCCTATGCTGGATAGTGAATGACACTCCTTCCTAATTGACCATGAACTGATGTGCATCCACAATTCGAGCCTCTAAACCAAAAAATTATACAATAAGGTCACGGTCACGACATGCATTTCAGTGTTGAATAATTTTACAATATAACTAGCGCTTCTACGTTTAAAACTAAGAAGAAACATTTCATGAAACTTGAAACTGGGTCTTTACAATCTTAATTAGTGTACCAGCATATCAGCATATAAACATATATTAATACGTTAAGCTTTAATCTGTTTGCGTCCCTTTTTAGAAAAAAACACACAATTACTCCATCTAAATTTGATACCATTTTATATATAATTGCTTACTGTATGAGCATCAATAAATAAAGAAGAATATTGTTATTTTTCCTTTTGTAAAATAATCAGTTATACCAATTATCTATTTAGATATATACATTAACACATTATACAGCAATGCTGTGATTTGTTTCAATAAAACGTAATTATTCCAAGAATAATATTAATCCCTTCCGAACCTACTTTTCCATTTAAGTTACGAAGGTAACAATTATCTGATAAACTTACATTCGCTATGACTGTTAACAAATCTCAGGGTCACACGTTGAAGCGAGTAAGTATTTTTTTGGCGTCACCAATATTCACTCATGGGCAATTAATTGTACGTTACGCTTTCCAGAGCTCAAGATTTTAAAAAATTGACTATTTCGATTACAGAAAGTGAAAAACAAATTGTAACAAATGACTTTATATAAACTTCAAACATTGTTTCCAGAAAAGTTTTGCAATAAAAATGTTTACAAAATTAATAATCATCGTAATTTTATAATGTGATAATTATTATACACATTTCGTGCCAATTTTTCGCACGGGCACGGCTATCAATAATGATTGTAGCATTTTTACGAGGTGCAGACAATCAGCGCCATCTTTCGACTTGTCATCTTGTAGTTGTTTCGAATCGCTTTAACGGGCGGACGGTTTGTTCATTAATCATACTCCTCTCCAAACACAGCAGTGATGTTACGAGCTGTTTATGCTGAGTTTATGCCACGTCGAAACACATTATCGAAATGTATACCGATTTTCACCATTTCCATGAACGCGATAGATATAGAAGCAAACGGAAAATAAAAAATGGACGTTGCCGGACAAAAATGAAGTTTAGAATTTATGGTACGGATGTTAGAATCTTGCTACCGCTACGGCGGCAATATTTTTAATCAATATGGCCAGTAACATTGAAATGACAATGTTAGTTCCGCTATGCATAAATTAAAATAAAAAGTTGCTTGATTACAATTCCTATTTTCCTCTCTTCTTTGAACCCGCTATAGCTTTTTATTTCAATACCTCATCTAATCTTTAACCTTCTTCGGACATTGCTTATAGTTCTCTGACATACATAATTTTTTTTAACTTTACCCTAAGAAAATTGAAAATTTGCACTAAATAAGATAAGTTTTTGTTTCCGGTCTTATTTTTGAAAATCGATATTTCATTGAATCTCGACGTTTGGAGCTTTTCTAGCTATTTTCAAAGCATATCTTCGTATCAATGTGAGTGTACGTGCGTGCGTCCATGCATACGGACGTGCGAAAGCGTGTATGGGTGTGAATGTAAATCTTAAAATCTGTTAAATGAATAGACTAATTTAAATCGGGCTGGCAGTATTGAAACAAAACGTCACTGAACTTTCTGAAAATTTGGCAACCACCAAACACGACAAAATTATCTCTATTCTTAACAAAATTGCGTTGAATACTATAATTTGATCAAAATCGGATAATTTCTTCGAGAAATACTACAAATGAAAAATGTTTAAAGAAGTATTTATTCGTAACAGTTTTTACATTTTTTAAAAGGTCGATTTTACTGTATCATACGAAATCAATTTTTTCGCTTAAAAAGTTGCTTCGAACGTATTATGACAATGAAGAAATGTCATCGACAAAAAATTGTTACGGAAAAATACTATCTAAACATGTTTTTTTAACGATTTTTTAATGCAAAACACATTTTTGACGAATTATTTGAAAATTAACACTTAAATCAATTTTACAGACTTTTCACAATTTTGAAAGAGAACTCAAAAGTTTTATGATTTTAAGCTCTAAGAAATTTGAGTAGTAAATTTTCGTGGTGTCCAAGCTGTAAAGTGTTATTATTTCAAACAATGGAGCTGGCCTGTAAGGCCAGGTGTTACCCACATTTTTTTTTTATAAATATCCTACGTGGTATTCTAGCAAATAGTATTTGTAAGTCTGTACAAAGTTTGATTACAATTCGTTCAGCCGTTTCGGAGATCAGCTCAGACAAACAAAGAGACCGACACACATAAAATTTTATTATTTTTACAGATTCTATGCACCACAGGCCCTTTTAATTATTTATTTTTCTGGTCGTTATAACAGTCCGTATTAAACAGTATAAAAAGATCACGAACGTTCGTATCGAAACCACAGCAACTGATGAGCCTATTCGGTATAAATGGTGCGGTTAGAGATCATAAAACAAGAGGCATGCAGCTGCAAGAAAAGGAAACGACCTCCGACGCCGGTTTTCTTTCTAAAAGTAGTGAGTGAAAGCGATTCAGGTTGACATTCCAACTTGTCTCCAGTTCATCGATTGAGTGATGAAACACTTCGAAGGTACTTTTGGCGATAGGTGAACCTTGTGTCAGCTTTTTAATCATCTCTTTGTCAGGCATACCTTCCCACAATCTTTTCATTTCAAACTGATTGAGGCTAAACCCCCTACATGCCGGTCCAACATGCTTTCAGCGCTGCTGACGACCGTGGTCACCAATATGATGACAACGTCCTCGACTGAGGACTTCATATGTTCTCTCAGAGGCGGAGAAAGCAGTTTTATTTCACTTGCATTAAAAGTCATGGTTTGATGCGCTCATGATCATAGTAGAAACCTTGTACCTTCCGATCCGAAGCGCACGCTCATAACCACCAAGCCTCCACCGCTCAGGTGTATATTAAAGAACAAAATAACTATAAAAGTGAATAACAAATAACAATTTCTTCAAGATAATAGAAACTAGGATCCTATAAACGAGCAGCAGGTGCCACTGATGCATACACCCTATATGTGTTATGAACGTATGTTTACAGTTACAGCGGAGGGCACGTAACTGGATTTTTTCCAGCTATCCTTACAACAAATCGCCGTCATCTTTCACGGTCCATTGTTAGGGAGGTAAAAGTATAAAATCTCGAACGGAGCTCTCGAATTTCTCGTTGACTGAAGAACATAAATCACGACATTTATTAAGTTTCGTGACGTTCGATTTTTCTTGCGATTTCGTGAATGTTTATTGACAACGCCCACTCGGAGAACCATCATGAATCGGTTATTGTGAGTATTTTTATGGATTCATATAAAAACGGCATACTCCACTGGTGAATTCGTCTTATTATTGCTTTATTTTTGCAATTCTTGTGTATATGTATCAACTTGTATATGGCTATCTCGGAAAGACCCGAATAATTTTGATAAATTTAATTTTGATAAAGCATTGCTTTTCAATTATTCACATAGATGTCTTCCCTCAAAAACGCAATTGATGAAATATATTTCGAAACATTGCTTTAAAACGCCATCTTTTAGAATTTTTAGATAATTGTATTGTTGCTATGCTATTGGATGTATATAGTGTCAAGATTCCGCAGGCTTAACACAACGTTATCAATAACGTATGAACAGGTAGAATATAATTTCTTCTTGTATGTATATTGTAGTAGGAGTAGGTGACATGTGAGGTATCCGACCTTCGTGCTCGCAAATGAGCGTTTGTGGATTCGCGTTTAATTTAAAATTAGAATAGAATTTTCAAATTCGACCTCGCGGATAACAAATGAATAAGGGCTAGATATAAGAACGGAAAAAGGGGACGAGGGCTAATGCCCTAGTGCACAAGTTTCAGTAGTGATAGAAAAGTGGATTGTTATAATTGATCTTAATAAGTATGGCATTGAGAATCATAGAGAGAAAAACTGAAGAACCGATCAATAAACATATTGATCTTAAATGAAAATACTCTTTAATTTTAAATATGCGAATCTTTGGACTTCATCCAATATCCGCTAGGTACTTCCCCCAGAACCACGCCCCACAATATTGTATTATTTATATTAATAATCATTGTTGAAAATAACCAGTGCAAAGTTATTATATTTGCACGGTAAACTCGATAAACGCAGGACAAAGCTCGGTTTTCCAGATACTTGGAGCATATAAATATGCGCCAACATTATATCTGTCGTGAAAATATCTAGTTTACCTTTATTGTTATTAATATCATTATATGATATTTAGTATTATTACATAATATTTAATATTCGTATTATATAACATACTTCTTACTTATTCAGTTTTGTAACTAAAATGAGCATTAATTTAGAGAATAAATAGGCTATTAATGTACTTATAATTTTTGTTGGATAGTAAATGTCAGGTAAATACCTCAATAGAGCTTCTCTCAACTACAATAACTACACTATGCATCAAATACCACAGAAGTCACAGAACTTGCATAAAGACTTAAGAATGTTCACTATCTTCGTGTAATTATTAGTTACACTGATTTTGTTTAATTCCATATTAGCCAAGATAGTATTCCGATGAAAATCAATGCGCTTTCCACTTAGCATACCAGAATAAACCATTCGCTTGCGCTGCTAAAAAGCTTTCTTTCGTACATTTTAAGCATGCGAAGCAGAAGAAAAGTTATATCAGTGTACGAACGCTAAAAAGCGCACGAGATGAAGTTTGTTCATTATGTTCGCGGCGAGTTTGTTGATTTTTTTCTTTCGAATCCCATAGTTTTCCGCGATCTGCTGCGGAATATTAAAAATGTTTTTACAAAACGTATCGCATTCACAACACAGAAAAATAAAAAATGTAATGGTTGTAAAGCGTCATACTCTCTGTCCGCCCACGGCTGTGCCCGCGCGGATATAGGATGTATTCCTTCATATTTTATATTGATCGATCTTGCTGTCAATCCAAGTCTTGATCCCACTTCTAATTTTGACACCTGTCCCATTCTGAATTTCAATCCCGGTCTCGGCTATCGCTTATGCTCTCCATTTCTCATATTGTTCGGAAAGTGAGATTCCAGGCAACTCATTACCCTCCATCAGATGTAGCAGCGACTTTGAAAGAGAGACTACCCTACAGGATATCTGAATATATTTGCTCGGACCGCCCGTCCTATTTTGCGGATGGAACTTAAGAGGCCAGCAACGCACTAGTGACTCTCTTGGGGTTGCGGATGTCCATGGGTGGCGATGATCTCCTGCTCTCCGCTAGTCGACATGCTCCTTTGCCCTTTTAAAATCTTATGGAACAAAAGACTATAACGATAACTAGTAATTGTTTATTCAATTAAGCTCACGATTTTTAGAAAGGTGACAGGCACAAAGACCACAAGACTCCTCTTCGTATAATTTTTATATACCTATTTTTCATAATTAAGGTAGAACTTCAAAGATTTTTTAAATTGAACTGAGCTGAAGCAAAAAAATTACTATGTACTAATATTAATATCATTTAATTGTGTTAGTCACTCAGATTATATTAATGCTTCGGATGAAATGTTTAACATTGTTTTTTATTCATTATTTATGCATTAACTTCATTATTATATTTAAATAATTTCTTGTAGAATTTATAACATCATTCATTTTAAAGGTTTAGCGTCAGTTTCTCGTAATACCCTATTTATCCAAAGCACAATAAAAAACCAATAACTCTAACCGATGCTCTGTGACGGTTCATATTTCGAATGGATATGAAACACAGATTTTCACTATATTTTTTTAAAACCGACCATGGCTTCTTACGTACTACTACGTGCTAAAATAGAGTACGTCGTGAGTAAGTACATAAATAAATATCGAGCCATCCATTACGGGAGTCGGATCAGACGAGCGTTCGCGCGGCCAAAGATGCGTCACCGCATCACTTGGGCCGCAATAAAATTGAGCGCGTCCTCGGCGCCCGCGCAGTCGCGATCTCTCAATGACATTGTTATGCTGACCGTCGCCTCTCGAGTGTCGCTTCTTTTTGTCGGGGCGGGATTCTTGTCGGATCAACGTTCAGTGTGACTAGTCGACAACCAGTTTGTAAATGACAGTTACTCGTTTGCAAACAAGTCATCGTGTAGTCACATTGTATGACCATCAAAACTTATATGGTTTGCATTGCGAGAAATGTAACTGATGTTTTTATAAGTTACATTGTTGTTCTTTAAAGTGATATGGAGCATGCGTATATATGTACGTATGTATTTTTTTAAACTTTATAGAAATAGATTATTCAGATTCAATAGGTAACAAGATAATAATATAAGTGTAATGAGACGGACTGTATCGCGCTTTTCTATATTTTACGCACGCCAGGGGAAATCTTCAATTAAGTTCTGGTAATTATTTCCAATCAGTGTTGTATCAATACACAATCACGTCTTGTTGATGCGTACTTTACAATCATCTTTTTATTTCAGATTGGCGGGCCCTGAACCTTAGCTCTCAGGCTGACCCAGTCTGGGAGCTGCTGACAGCCATTATCGTTAAGATCTTAACTTGACGTAAATTAAAACTTCATTGGTCAATCCGCCCGTTTTCAGAATCGAACCTTGATCTCTTTCGTGCCAAAGAAAAGCACTTAATCACTGAACCAATACAGTTCTGATGTTGTCACGTTAAATAACATTATTTTTGTGATGATAAACAGCTAGCCAACGAGAGGCCTACGTGACAATTACGCATACTGGAACCAAAGACATTACATAATAGTTACAGTGTTGAACTACAAATCGAATATTTTCGCCTGCAAATATAGGTCAGGGAATCGAGCAGAAACCACCGCAAGCTGAGAGATAGTACTTAGTTGCATAACAGTGCACTTTGTCTTCATATCGCGAGATTGCAGCCTCCGGTCAGAGCTGACCGACGCCGCCCGCAGTCGCCCTCTGTCGGTGAATACCCTGTAGAAGCTTACGTTCAAATATGAAGCGAAAACCGCTACGACTGTAGATTCTTTATTATTTTAACAAACGATGATTGAAATTAATAGATATTTTAAAAATAAATTATGCCTTTGGAGTACAAATTATTATATATACTTAAATGAGAATTTTATTATAATTGCAATACAAGCAGGATTATGTCATAAGATTTTATATGAATTATATGTGTAATATTTTCAAAAATATGTAGTTTCTCTTGTTATCTCTTTCTTTTTTATTGTCAAATATTTATGTTTTGTTTTATTTTAGTTATAATTTACAATTAAATGAAACTATTTGTTAGTGATAAAAATTTTTTTTTACCTCTAGATATCTCGTGCTCACACTAAAATTAAACTGTAACGCTTTTACATTATATAGAGATGTTTAGGACTGCAAGAAGTTACAAATTACACTGCGTTATATAAAAATATAAAACAGTAAAAATAATATACTCACTGCCTAATATTAACACGTAACGACTGACCGAAATTTTTACAAATATATTCTCATATTTTCTACTAACACCTATAATACTTTACACATCAAAATTTTATTGCAGTATACTAAAATTAAGTAACAGTATCGTGATATCAGATTCGATTCAGAAATAATTTTCAGTGACCAAATAAAAAAAGCGTATAGCACTTTGATCTATAACATCAATGGCATATCAGAAACGACAAAATAATTCACGACCCCTCTCTTACACACAAGTCACTAGTCACCCCATACGGAATCAAGGCAGAAAACGTGCAACCACCGCTCCCCTAGTTTCCCACGAGAAAGCGGAACAATGTCTGGTGGTTGCTTTGTGAGGGGCACGCGTCGAGGATTGTGAACTGTTAATGCGACACGTGCTTATTATATCAATCTTTTCCCTGTTTTTGATTTGGTGAATTATGAGATAGTAATGTACGACGCAAGACTTTTCCCAGTAACCCGACGTCCTTTATCAATTTACAAGTGCAGACAAGGTCGTTTTGAGTACGGTCATAGGCTTTGAACTTGTTAATGATGAATATAGACTACTAACTTTTACCCGCAGCTCTGTTTGCGCGCACTTTTTCTTTCGTTTTTTTTTATATTGACCGATCGCGCTGTCAACCATGATCTCGATCTCGATCCCACTGTCGATTCTTATAGGAGCTGCCCGAAACCGAAGATCGTAAATTGCGTGGCATACAGGGGCATGGTAAAGGAAAAAATAACTTATAAGGAGCGTGAACAGCTACGGGACTAGGTTTATCCGTGTCTCAAGTTGCTTCTGCTATTCGGCTTTATGGCAAAATTGTCGGTGGTGCCGTGAAAAGTGGTGGGATGGTTCATTCTGATCCTGATCCCGTTCTCGATTCCAATTGTCGTATCTATATAGAGATCCTACCTTTGTATCTAGTCTTCTAGTTCCCGCCTAGTTTCTCTATAAATTATAATTGTGTCTTATTCTGATGTATAAATTACGATTTTGTGAAATTTCATTAGAATTTTACCAGTAATTTTTTTGCGTGAAAATGTAACAAACATCCATCCATAAATTCGTACAAACTTTCAAATTGATAGCATTAAATAGGATTTTAATTTTCAGTAAAAATGCACATATTTTTACTAAAAAAAAAAATAACCATTTATTAGTAGACCGAATAAATACGATTTGTGCTACGAAAATGTTAACACGTCAAAAGTCCACTCGAGTTATTCACCAATACGTTATTTGACGTGCTCTAATACCGTGGGTTTCTGCTGACAAAATTGAAGTGGATCTGGTATTTCTCCTCCTGCAAGATTTTCTTTATATTCCGTTTCTAATCGATCGATTAAAAAAAAAACTGTTGCAATGACTTGGCTTCGAAATGGGGAAAGACGTGTTCGCTGTTCGCCAGTTCAAACTGCCAAAATTAATAGTCCTTTTACAGGCAACTGTATTCGTATTTATAATAAAACTCCTGAGGAGATAATGGAATAATAAATGATGGTCTATTCAAAAGATGTATAAAAACGCGGCTCCTGTAAAATGGTTACTTTTTTTAAAATGAATACTTTGAATTTAATTCTAGAACAACGATTTGATAGATATAAATTTTAAGTATGAAGAAATATTGATTTGAAGCGGTGTCTTATCAGTTCTTCTCATTCTCGTGTTTCAGAATTGATGTTATAAATCATAAGGAAAGTTGTTTTGCCTTTCATTGAGAGTAGGTATGCAGGCAACTTAAGTGTGTTGATAAAACTGACTTTTTTCTATAACAATACCACTAAAATAAATGAGAAATCAACATTAAATGTCGGTAACTTGTCATCAACCTGGGTATAGATAAACCTATGAATAAATATGAATTCACAAGAAGAGAAGGACACGATTGGTAAAATTATTTTTAAATGTGTCTCAGTATTAATAAAATAGGAAAATTTTCCAAAACGTAGTATTATTCACCTTCAAACATAGCACCTTCAAAATTAGCGAGTAACCGTTAATATACCAAAAGTTTTTCAATTTGAAATAGAGTTGTTTATATTTAATTAACATCAAAGAGATACGCAGACTTGTGTTTTTACTCGACTGCGTATTTCAATAAAAACAAATAAATAAATCTTCTCTCGTAAACGCTACTCTCAAATACTATCATTACATAGCATTAAAAAAAAACACAGAATTCTTTAGGAACCCATTTACCTACACGAATACAGCGTTTAAAAGCATTAATTATACATTACACGTAGGCGCACGACAAGTTTCTTTTTTTTATAAATCGTGCGACATCCAGTGTCTTTTTTTAAAATATTATTTACGAGCATATCGGCCACTATGAAATAGTCGTGGGTTCGTAATCATCCCATTAATCTTTCACCTATATAAGCGCTGGCCTCATCATAATCAATTTAGTGAAATTCCCTTCCAATTAATTAATCATACGTTTTAATGACCTCGTGAATATATTAATCGTAAATTTTCGAATTATCTCGTCGGAATAGTAAATCATATACGGTCGATATGATTACCTACGGAATCGTAAATTTTAATAGGCTGAGAAAATATAGAACATATCGCGTATCGATTTGAGTTTCTCATAGATCGAGAGATGTGATTAGTCGGCTACAAGAGAAATATATATATTCTTTAGCTTTTACTACATTTTAGCTGTTTTGACTTGGATTACTTTGAAAGTAAACGTATTTTTACTTTAAACGTATTGAAATCCAACAATTTAATACGGAAATACGATAACGTTTTGAACATGTATTAAAATTAAAAAAGTTATTTCATGTAATCTCTAGGATTTATACACATATTTAGAAGAAAAAAACCTGTTTTTTTTTTATTGTTTATAGAGATTTAGAGTGAAATGTTAGTTATAAAAAAAATGGTAGGCAAAAGCAATGGAAGTTACTCTATACTTTAAAAAGACCTATATGAAGACAGACAGACAATATTAATGTTCACATAATATTTTGAGAAAATTCAACAGTTAAACGCACACGTATACACTTGGCTTACTTTTCACCGGATCGTAGGACAACAGTAGAGAAAGTAAAATTGTATTACTTTATTCACAATTTTTAAATGATATATAAATTAATGAAAAAAACTACCTTTTACCAGCTTCAAAGTCAAAGTTTATGTACAGCCAAGCTAAAGCTAACACTTCCACTAGTACTACTGCATTATAATAATATACATATAAATTATTCGCTTACTTTAAACATCGTTATATTCATTTCAGTCGTTGGACGTGCACTGTTGTGTATAAGCTTCACCCCTAGATATTCACCACAGTACATTTCTGGGCCACATAATACAGTAATGGATGGCCCGTAAATATTTACCAGGTAGTCTATCCACTAGGTAATACTAGAAAAATTGAATAAATGTAATTTATACTTAGTATGGAGAATTCTCATGACAAAGAAGAATATCTATTTGTTTCTATATATATATTATGACTAGTAAAACAGCACATTTAAGTTCTGAGGACGAACTTTGTTTCTAATCTAAGATTCAACAAGTTAAATTCTCTTTCCAGCTTGTACTTTATTTATTTTGCATAAGTAATAATAAAAAAGTATGCCTATGTGTCAACTGTAATTTGAATTACCAACTCGATACAAACAAAGTTATTTTTCAGAAGTCTCGTGTACTCGATTCGGTTAAAGCTCCATCGCTTGTCTGAATTAAATTACAACACAACAAATCTAGGCGGACATACAAGCAAGTTGCGAAGAGTGTTGTGAGCGCTCCTAAATACATTCAGAGAGCGTTAGTTCGCCCGGCGAATATCGCAGGTAATCTCGTTTGGGAGGCCTGCGCACGCGCGCCGCCCGGGGCGCCCCCGCGCGCTCGCCTCTTGCTCACTTTATTCAATATCGCACGCCTCATTGTTGTAAATGTAGTTTGTATTACGATTATGTCTCACGATCCTAGAACAGTTTTGGTACCGCTGTGACATATATTAGCCTGTTACCAAATGAAATCGTAGTTAAGTCAAGGAATTAAAACAGTTTGCTTAAAGCATTAAAAGCGGGCATAAACACAGATAGTTGCCTGTAATGATTATTTCTATATCCTAGGATTCATAGATAGGTTTTCCTCATTTCGTGCACACGTTCTAGCTTTTATGGCATTTTTTAGATGGCGATTTTTTGATGCAACGGTGATGTGGTTGTATATTAGTATGTCATCGAAGGCAATAAAAAGAGGGTTGTTTCAAAAAAATTTTGGCTCAGCACACGCTCTTCATTGCTGTCTTTGAGTATTAGGCTCTGTATCATTTGAAATAGGTCAGCGATGATAAATACAAACAACCGTTGTAGACGTCTTGCACCAATGTTTTAATTCCTTTTCCATTTTCTCCAATGAACAATTGTTCAATTATCAGCAATATAAATATACAGGTAAAGATAACTCGTTTGTACAAAGTTTAAAGATAACTGCAAATACTGCAACGTGCCAGAGCTCGCGTGCGCCCGCTGCGCCTTCGCGCCACCCGGCACCTCATTGCAGGAATGCACTTACAACATAACTTAGCATGTAAAATCTAAGAAGAATAGTGCAGTATCGGTCTTAATCTATTAATTGTGAAATTGATTTGCTACCTCCTTTTCCTCGGTTAAATATAACGATGACTTTGTTAAACGATATGTTTTTCTATAGAAATTAAGAGTTTTTATACAGAGGCAGTCTATAATGTATTACATTAGATTTCAGTCCCAAACTCATTTCTGAAATGAATAAAGTATTTATTTATGACAACCTGTATCACTCGAAGTTGGACCTCCGATGTGCACTGTGAATGTTTATTGTTGTAAATACAAATTAAGTTTTTTTAATATATTTTTAACCAATTTATCAATTAATACATTTATCTCAAAATAAAATTTAATATTATACATTACAAAAAATAAAATATAAAGAATTTGGTGTTATAACAATTCTATAAAGTTGCATAATATAATTCTTCACGAATTTTATTTTATTCATCTCAAATACACTATATTTTGATTTTGTTTAAATTTTAAGATAATGAAAATAAAACTAGTAGTTTTTCTTACATGTACCATTTTGTATTGTTACTTGAATAAAGTTATAACTTAATCTTTAGCTTGGTACAAGTAGTATAATTTGAAATACTTGATCCTCTACATTGTAGTCGATCACAAAAACGGCTATATTGAGACTTTCTGACGCTATAAAAAATACATTATTATAAAATCGAAACGTTCACTTTAATTAAGGACTATTTTCAAATCACTTTGTTCAAGTAACGACAACAACAAACATTTAAACATGCATGCTATCTATCTACCTACCTATCAACATTAAGATCTACCACGAACCGTACCTAACCCATATCTCGGTAATATCATCGGGAATTTCCGCCCAACCAGATATCACAAACACGATAAGCGTACAAGATTTACATTCTCCGGCGTCGTCGTGCAGATAAACATCAATTGTCCGGTAATATTACGGGAGCACGCACCCCGCCGTAGCGGGCGACCGCAGCGCCGCCGCTCGACTTCACAAAGCGTCGTGTACGCTCGAAGCCTTTAATATGGCGACCACTACACCTAACTGTCGATGTTTGTTGCTTACGCAGTATTGTCTATGGGGTCACATCATTGATAAGTCTCATAAACTAGACATATCTCGCATTCCACTAGAGCGCAATAATTGACCTGTGTGAATCTGGTATAATTGTCAACGCCCTCCGCATTTTCTTGGAAAATTGAGTTGGTCCAGAACATATACTTAATATATATTCAGGTGTTGTGTACTACATATATAGCTAGGTTATCGTAGCTCTGTCTTGGTAAATGTTGGGACCCTGAATCATAATCACCGATAGCGCTGTATAAAGATTATAACTATACTGTGCCAATAGTTTTCCATTTTGAAATTGCCACTTTTTTACATTAGATTATTTTGGTGTATTATTGATATTATTTATATCTATAGGTACTGATGTTTTAATGCCTTTTGGTTTTTTAAATAAATACTTAGTGATGAGAAGATAATATATTTTAGTTAATATTTTTTAGTATTAATTTTTGACGTGACAACGTCTTAAATTAGGTTGCGGCTGGGAGTCACTTATGAAAAAGTGTAACGCTCGGTAACGTAACGATGAGTCACCGAACGAGAGAGAGGCCCGCCGAATGCCTTGCGTCTCTCTCCCACTCAACTATGATCGGTCTGCCGCGCGCGCAGCACTAGAGAATTAGTGCATAGCTTGCAAATGTATTGCAAGTTATTGTATGTATATTTGTATATAAATACGTATGTATGTGTAAAGGTAAAAATAAAATTTTGTTAATATGAAATTCAGTGCGAGATTCTTTGTATAAATTAATGTTTTAAATATAATTCTTTGTATAAATAAATGTTTTAAATTGTTACTATTATTTCATCCTTCTTCCTACTATACGAATGAATATTCACATTAAAATGATTTTACCATTCAAAGTCGTTGTCACGTAAAACTTTCGCCCGTATACCGACTTTACAGGCAACCAAATTTTTGTTTATCGCATTTAACGATCAAATTGAAATTTACAATCGGTCCATCTACTGTCACAAAGGAATTAATGATACGGTTAAATATTTTATAGTACGCACTTACTCCTCTATGGTTACCATTTCACACTATTTACGCCACCCAACCCTCGAGTTCCATTAGCGGTGTAATGAATTGGCGACGTAAAACCCAAAGTGCAAGCCGTCGACCTAATGGCAGTACTCTGATATTAGAGGGTTAATTCTCGTTAACTGTGATAATGTGCCGCATTTTAGATAAAGGTGTCATTGTATTCAAGAAGAAAACGATTCCTTTTGAGTAACATATCTCCTATAAAAATGCGCCCTTTTTAGAGTACAATGAGATATAAATTAAAATATAGTGTTTGTCGTTTGAATAGTAACACAATTATAATAATTATATTAAAGTATTACTAAACATGTTGCTTTATTGTTTGTGTATGTGTAGAACAGGAAAAGCTATTTATTGTAAATGCAATTATTACTCCTTATTTATAAAAATTGACATAGTTCCCTATGTTTCAAATTAAGAGATGCTAATCTTATAAATAGTTATTTGCAAGTCTAGAATATCGACTTTTATCAAAATAGTAATAGAAAATATTGTTCCCTTTAATTTTAACTTTAAACCATTTAATCGCCACGACTCCAAAGAATGACGTGAACATGACGCGAGCACGAGGAGATCGACCCGCGTACGATCCATTACAAAAGAAGGGAATTTAATTTAATTTTTCATTTAATACGACATTCATCTCATATTCCAGTGTTCCGGTCGTGCAAGGAATTGTTAACCTAACCGCTCGAAAGTCCCAAGTCAAACAAAAAGTTCGTCCTTGATCCCTGAACTCGGATCTCACAAATTCGCGCACACGAGTGAAAATCTCCTCATCACAGAACGCACATAAGGCGTAATTTCAATTAACAATCGATACTATAGCCGGCCCCGAGCTTTCGACGGTGCACAAAACATGCATAATAAATAATATTCATTCTAATCGGTTTCAACACATTTTTATTAATCATCTTTGATAAGAAACATTGGTTGTATTAGCATTTTTTGCTTTCATAAGAAGATTGTTGGCCTATTATTGTGATATTGTAAATCATATTTTTTATAGCTCGTCAACTATAAAATTAATTCTAAGCTTAAAGCTGAATCTTAAGCAAAAATAGGATTTCAAATTTATAAAGTATCAATCATAAGCAAACCTTGTGAGGAAAACGACACGTTATCAAGTAAGTGTAAAGACTGCCTTTGTGGTATTTAAAATGCGAACAACGAAGACTTAACGTCATGCTGGATTCAAGTTTCCGCAAAATATAAACTATATGCATACATCTCCCGTTCGCCTTGCACAGAAGAATTTCACGAGAGCGGGAATATATTTTCATTAAAAATGCGTTACGGTTGTCTATCAAATGAGGAGAACAAACTGGACCAGCGACAATGTACATACCAATCTTATTCAGAACAACAATACAACAAAAACGTAATATTTTTCTCTATCGCTGGATCAATACATGCGATAACACGAACATGGTCATCGAAGTTGCAACAGGCTAGCATACACTGATGAAGCACCTAAAAAATAATGGCTGATTTATTTCAGAAAGGCAGTGAGAGTTGCATCAAGTGAGAAGAAACGACGTAATATCTTAATCATTATAACTTAATCTTCTCATAGCAGACATTATAGTATATAGAAATATGATTACGTGAGAGTCCGGCAATACTGGTTCTCTAGTTTAAGGGATCACATACAATTTCTGTCTCCTTTTATGTTTTGTCTCTTTGCGTTCGGGTCAAAAAAGATTTTCTATTTTTCAGACGCACTAGTGCCTCTGATAATGATGAGTCGAGATAAAAATAAACGTTAAAATGAACCATCGTCGTAGTAAGATCAAATACCGTATTTAACATTCGCTATTCTCTTCAACTCGTCGAGCTATACCCAATAATGGACTTGCGGTGCCGTCATAAAAATGTGTTACATTTTGAAACAATTTATTAATTTCATACATCTTTTAAAATTTCATTTCATTTTTATACGCCGCATCGAGTCGAAAGCTAATGGAGATTTCTCTTTAGTTTAACATAGGAAATACAAATTTTCAGAATCGTTACAATATATATTATACGCGTAATACGCATTTTGCATGTAAAATCAAAACTATTGACACACATTGTTGTGTATAATTTATATTTCTTCTACAACTACACAAAATGAGCACCACTATGAAATCGCACTTTCTTAGTTAGTATACGCGCTATGCAGTACAGTTTGCTGATAACGATAGCATGTATGCAGTACAGTTTGCTGATAACGATAGCATGTATCTGTTCCAAAACGAAGTCATTGAGCGTAGAGAACATGGATAGTCGACATATTCTTTATGCGACTTAATATCGAATGCGCGCAAATTAACTCCCCGAAAAACATTCACCGAATGAAGAATGTGCGACCAACGAACAATGGATTGTTCAAAGCTAACGACAAACAGTAATATTTTGTTCTCGTTGTACAAAACAATGTTTACGTTGGAAACGCAACAATAAAGCTGTTTCAAGTCGACACCATAAAAAAAGAAAAAGGAAGAAACTAATAATATTCCTGAACATATTTCGTCGCCGTGCCATGATGACTCTCGTAGTATTGCGCATTGTATTATATCGTTTATGTGCTTAATGCTTGTATGTTTAGTACTTATTGCACTAAATGCTTTCGTACATCCACATTAGTGCCAATGTTACAACACGAAACGTGCTATGTACAGAAGATTACTAATGGCAAGAAATTCAAAATGCTATTAAAATATTCATAACATAAATTATTTTAAAGTATGAACCGATTATATGACTAATGCTAAGTTAATAATGATTGCACGTATATTGATGGGGATTCTTTTGTACTTCATGAATTTAATTTTATGCAATAGCTGCTATAAAAATAAAATAACGGATGTATGAAATGCATAAAAGTAGTCATAAATTCCTTGAAATAAAAAACGTGTGTGTTCTTATGTATACACGTAGGAAGTTATACTTCTTTAGCGTAAATAAAAAAGCCCTTGGTTTTATTAAATTAATAACGCAAAATCGAAAACGTGTCTCATTTTTACTACTTCCTATGTCATTAAAAAAATAATTTTAGTTATTATTAATACTCCAAATAAATATAACTCTCAAATCTTGGTGCACAGTTTTCACTATAAAAAACGAAACATACGTTAGGTACAACATACAAAATATCTTATGAATACGAACAATAATACCTACAGAGTTAAATATAAATTATCAGAAAATCGTATTTATTATACGTTATTTTTATAACACGCGCCTACTTTAATCACTTAATTTAATTACAGTAAACGACAATCTGATACGCCATTGCTATCGATGGCCATTGCACGCCACTCGGAACAATTTCAGACCGTACAAACTTCATAGCGCGTCAAATCGACGCCTCCCTTGTCGTAAATACGCTCTGATTGCTCAAAAATAGATTAACAACTATAATCACCTTAATCATACCTTGATCGTGCGCTTTGATTTTGTTTAATTATGTATTAAATTGTTAAAAAATGACCTAAACATGAAATACTCCTGCAAACACAATGTAGATATAAATACTCTTTTAACGTGTACATACCCATTTACGTAATCCACTCTCGTCCCAAATGACTGGCATCACTGCTATTTGACGAGTGCGGGACTAGACTAGCCTGGATCTAATGTCGTCTCCTTTTCTAGTTATTTGGTGTGCAGCTCATTACACTAAATAGTATTAACATTTGATGAAGCAGGCGTTGACCTTGTGATATCTGACGTATTGAAAAAAATATTGTGTGTGCGATTGACACACGATGAAGTGAAACTTCAGTAAATCGACAAAAGAATGAGAAGAATATATATAACAAGGGTAAAAATGAAAGTATTTTGATTAATTTTAAAAGATATTTTATTTAATATATGTTATTTAATTTTAATTTGATTTTCATGTTTTTTGCGTCGATATCGACGACACATTTCGGCATTCGTTTTCGACATCTTATAAAATTTATTATTTAGCATAACAAGATATAAAAATACTTACAAACACTGTTAAATAATAATACACCACGCTGACTACTTACTAAAAAGGTGTAATACGCAGCCGCATAGAGTGTACAGTAGTATTAGCTCACGTACTTTTCACATATACTAACACACGTTAAATGTTCAAATACAAGCAAGTATTAAACAGTGTACAATACACATGCACACCGACATTTGCTCTCTCGCTCTGGCTCACTAATTACAGGCGACTATGCTTAGAAGACGGGAGTGGGGATGCTACGAAGCTTGGCACAAAGAGGAAATAGTATGTATATTTCTGTCTCATTCGTTTCCGGCTTCATCCTACACATTTTTGTATTGTATTACCTGTCGCTTTTTCCGTTGCATCTGGTTTGAAATCACAACGATTCTATAGAAGTTTCACTTCAAGAAGGATCAAAAAATAGTGCATGGAAGGTGTGGCCTACAATCGGCCGCGGGGCGCAACTTCGCTCTAAATACGAAATAGTCGGTTGTTTCTGCTTGTAAAAGGTAGTACACCCGCCCGATGGCTGTTATGTTGTTATGAATAGTCGTTAAATACATATATTTAATTACTATTACACATATATTGCACATATATTTTATTACACAGACACAAATCATCGCCCTACAGCAAAATTAATACATATAATACTTTTTGAATAACAGTCTTAATAACTATTTTATTTACCGAAATTACTATTTCTTGTGCCGTAAAATCTTCCCGAATAATCCCTTAAAGCGATTTTTAACAGCTCTTTTTTATTGAATACCATAAATTATTTTTTAATATATAAAATTTTATTTAATAATTATGTAGGATTATTGACATCCTGTGGTGTAAAAGGTGTAGGGCCCATCCTCGATGCAAAAGTCCCAGACAATAAAACAGACTAAATTTTACAAAAAAAAACCGACTTTGCAAAGCCGTTGATCTAAAAAATTAATAAGAATAATTTCCAAAGCCTCCAAAAGAAATTTATACGCTAAAAATTATACAATTAAATATTCACAATTTTAATGAAACACGAATGATGAGAAAACGTTACTATGAATGGTCAAAAATAAAATAATTATATATCAAAATATTCTACGTTAGCATAAATTCACGTTTTTATACAAATAAATTAATTTTGAAAACATTTATGCCACTTTTCCCTGATATCCTCGAAAACATGTTTATCATATTCTTCAATAGTCTCTTCTGATGATGAAAATCGTTGACTGCGTAATTGGTTCTTCATTTCTGCGCACTAAGAAAAACCAAAAGGTGCCAGGTCGGGACTGTATGCAGGATTGCTCATAAGTTCTACGTTTTTCTCCATCAAAAATTTATTTGTCTGTTTCGCCGTGTGAGAACTGGCATTGTCGTGGTGAAAGAAGATACGACGTTTGCGGTTATTTTTACGGAGTTCGTAACTTCAGGCAAACAAATGGTCGTGTACTAATCACTATTCGCGGTTCGACAATTCTCCAAAGCAACAGTATCCACGAATCGAGCTTTATTTAAAAAAAAAAAGCAAACATTCACTTAGAAGCACTCCGCTCGCGTGCCTCTTTGGTTGGTTTCGGTTCATCTCGATAGACCCATACAGTCGATTTCTGCTTTGTTTTAAGGTCGTAACAATATAACAACGTTACGTCACCTGTTACTATGTCCCACACCAAATTTGACGGCCCTGCCTTGAATCCGGTAAGTATGGCATTTCACCAAGTGACGCGGTTCGTTTTGTGAGCTTCAGTAAAATTGTGTGGGGTCTATCGCAAGCATAACTTTTTCATACCCATAAGTTTGTGTAGGATTGGTTGTATTTGACATATGCTTATGCCTAATAATAGGCATGAGTCAAATACAAGGAATCTCATAGTGGGTCTCATGCCTGTCTTTTTCGATCATACAACGCACAATATCGATGTTCTTGTTGTTCACAGCGGTGGACTGGTGAACATCACTAAATATGTCACTGAGACTACACAACCACGCTTGAGTTCTATAAATCAGTTATAGGCATCTTGCATGGTGTTACATCGCTAAGAGCGATTCGAAGCCTAGCGAAATTTTGCTGAACTGTCAAATGACGCTGTTAAATCGTAGAAAATCATAGGAAGTTTTAACGAATTAAATCTATATATGATGAAGACACGCAATTTTTCAAATGACGCCACAATCCAAAAACAATTGACAGTTAGATGAAACAAACCGTATTTTACAGCTAAAGAGTTTCATTTTCAAATGTAGTAATTACTTTTTAAATATTCTTTATATAAGTGATCAGGTACAAAAACTCATAGTGCGCACATTTATAAAAAGAATCGATATCGATTCAAAATTGAGGAAGATATTGCGTGAGATACATACAAAAATTACAGATGAACGGAGTACCTCCTCTATTTTTTGAAGTCGGCAAAATAACCCAGAATTGTTGAAAGCGCCCTCTAACTCCAGGCCCAAAAGGATAGCCCAGGAACTCCGAATTGGGGCGCGGCGTACGGTCAGCAAATATCGTTAAACTGATGCATCAACTTTTCTACTTCATCGGTCCGATAAAGTCTGAACAAGTTGGTGTGACAAAGTGACGAACAGATAGGCATACGAGTGATCCTATCTGGCTTAAGTTTTTTTTTCCTTCACACATACTAACTCTTAAAAACGCATCCACACGCTTGTTCTCAACCTAACGTCGAGCGCGCATTGAATGCTTATTTCTCTTACTTTTCCTCCTTTTTTTTAATTCCATGTAAATTATATGCGCTTTCAAAATTCATTAAGAACAATGTCCACAATTGTTGGAAATAATCGAACCGCATAAAGTTGCAGCGCGGTACCTTAGTAATAAATTAGACAAGAACAGCACAACCTGCAGCAGGATACGGCGAAAGGCCGACCTGCCATAAATAACATTTAACTCGCGGGGTCACGGCTAATTAAAGCTAACTTTTTGTTTTCTTTTCAAGTTACACCATAAAACCCGGGGCGTATTTCTTTATTAATGACGGACTTTTTTTTCGACGCAAATACGAAAAAACCGGAAAGGGTCGTTTTTAGCAGTCCGCGTTTTAATACTTTATTCGTTTGTGCGTGACTATTAAAGCTTGTAAATAATAGGAAATGGCTCCACAATAGTAAAAAAAAAATGCAGTTACATAATATATTTCATATTATAGGAATGTTATAGACAACTTTTAATAATAATTAGAAAAAAAAATACTTACTATTTTTTGCACTATAGGAGTTTTATAGGTTAACTTTAAATAATAACTAAAAAAATATTTAAGCTATTGCATAGACTTTTATTTATAAAATTGTGATATATTTCAATGAATATATGTAACTCATATTATCGTCCATAAATATAAAATAAGAAAAAATGTGGGTGCGTATGCTTTAACAGTGGGATGGTTGGAAAAACCTGTCAAAAAGAAAGAGTTGTTGCACTAACAGTAAACCGCGTATACATGGATTTAATAAACTATTCACTAGATGATTTTACTGAATCTGTACTAACACATAAATGTTTTTACGTTAAATATGCTACCCTTCGCCACGTAACGTCACAGCTAATACTTGGATTAGCAAATAAAGATAACTAAAAATATTTCATTTATTTTTTAGATAATAATTTTTACATTAAATCTGCTACAGACAATAAAAATGTTCGATTTATTACGACGAATTAATCTCCAAATAATTATTTCAATGTTTAGACTTAATATATTGACGAACTATAGAAAACACCTAACTTACATATTGTCTTTAGAATTTTAATTTCCTCTATGTTACAGACTTTTTATTCAGCCCATTATAAAATTACGCAGACTACATTATGACTACTAACTAGTACGTAACTCATATCCACAAGTTTATATTACAAAGCATAAACTTAATTTTACCGCAAGTGGAACGCAAACAAAGACACAGATACGAGGGCTGCTATTTACGTGTCCGGTATATCAATAAGAAACAAACATGTGTCATTTAATATGGTTTTATTGCTTTTCAAAATATTTGACATGATGATCGATGCACTTTTGCATATGCTGAAACCAAGTTTTATAGCACTTATTTCATTCTCATTGAGGTATTTCCAAAGCGTGCATTTTGAACGCATCAATGACCTCTTCGAGGCTCGAAAAACGTTGACCACGTAATTTATTCTTCACGCTTGGGCATAATTAGAGATCGTTGTATGCCAAATCGGGGCTGTACGGCGGATGACCCGTCAATTCGTTCTTTTGACCTTCCAAAAATAGAGTTGTTGCGGCCCTCGTGTGACAGCTACCATTGTCATGATGAAGAATGATTCTGCATTGTCGGCTGTTCTTTTTTATTTTCTCAAAGACTTTTGGCAAACAAATGGTCGTGTACCGCTCCGAATTAATCGTTTTATCATTTTCTAGTTGCACTATAACCACATATCCATTTCTCCCAAAAAAATAGACAACCATTTGCTTCAAAGTGCTTTTAGCACGAATCACTTTCGTTAGATTCGACTCATCTTGATAGACCCACACCGTTGACTGTTAGTTCTTGCATTATTAGTTCCCGCACTGCATCGATATTTTATGGTATCGATTATCGGTAATCGATTTAGGGCGATCTTCTTTAAATTCGCCCGTGAGCGTAGACACCCACAATTAAACTCACTAAATCAATGATACACAGTTGTAGTCGATGGTGTTTCATTCCCAAAAATCCAAGTGAGTTGATCGATGCACTGTTTTTCAGTTATCCTTCGCCGAAAATCGTAATAAATCATCGCACGAAAATTTTCACGGGTTAAGTCCATGGTGATTAGACACGCGATTTCCAAAATGACGCCACTATAGTAAAACATTTGGCAATTACATGAAACAAACTATTCTACAGCCAAGGAGATCCATTTTCAAATGTTGTAATTATTTTTTAATTATTGTCCTGTATGTGTCCTGTTCCGGGTACCTAAATAGCAGCCCTCGTGACATGAAAATTTGATATGTTTTTCTTGAGTGCTGCTTTGAACCTTGGACAATTTAAAAAGCATTTTATTGACAAACTAATACGTGGTATATACTATATCACTAGTACGATCTTAAATATTAAAATCAAATCCGATCAACTCATAAAATGAATACAAAATTTTTATTAAAACTTTTTTGTTAATAAAATATTTTTCACGTCGCTTTATAATTTTTACAGGTACATTCGCCCTCGTACAACCTTATTAATTCAATATCGATTGGAACAACCCCAATTTCAGGATTTTAACAGTCCATAGACACAATGTGTTTTTTTTGGTTACTTTTCTATTTACAAATAGTTATACAAACAAAATTTAATAAACCTCTCTCGCACTTTCCAATTGTCTTTACAAAAATAGCACGCAATGTTAGTGTGTATGTAAATATATAATTATAACGGTAAATAATCATTAACAAATTTCACAGACTGTCGCAAATCACGTCGCATTGCAACATTTCCTTCTTTCCCACGATCCGGGTGTTCGGTAGTCGGTAATACATTTTACGACGCATTAATTGACACATAGCTAAAATCGTCAAAATTCACACTCGGCCGTTGACAAAGAAAACCTGTTAAGATCGCATTTACACCTTACAATGTAATCTTGCATATTTATTATGAAGGCTATAAGATACGAGATGTGTACTTATAGTAGTATAATTCAAAACTGAGAATCAACACGCATGCAAAGACTCATGCAAACAGCTAAGGGTCAAAAGATACGGCAAGTATCTATCTATATATGTATTTGTTAAATGAAGCTGAACGTTAATGTGCGCCATCTGTCGTTGGCGTTAATTAATTAATAGTGTAATGTTTCCTTCCTATTCCATGTCCTCGTACCGGCTTTCAAACAACTCGGATTTTGCTTCAGAACTCACCCCATTTAATTAGTTACTTCTATTTTGTCCTTAAACCGACCACCGAAACAACTTCTTTTTTTGGGAATTAGCCGATATATTTTTTTAGATAATTCTCAACCTGTAGCCCTTTGTTTTGACCCTTTTCAATTTCGCACATGCATTACTGTTGTTATAATTTCTCTCTTGTAACACAAGAAAAAACAACCTCGAAGTATGTATTTTCATTCGAAAATTATTGTCACTATCATGATATAAAATGACTGTAATTAACAAGGCTTTCTTCAAGGATTTCTAAAAACATCAATAAATTATATCAAATATATACATTTAATAAATTATATTAAATATTTGTCCTGTTTATAAAACTCCATTATATAATATATAACCATTAAAATACAGTGAAATTTTAATTACAATTAAAATTCCATTTTTTTTTAAACATTTTTTATTAAAAATCAAAAATTTTGCATTAAACCATTTGAGGTTAAATAAGTTCCAAATGATCTCCTCTATCACATATTTATAACTTTCTATCGGTCTTCCGCTAACCCTGTACAGTATCACTACACCATATATATCGGTAAACCTAATATACATGACGAAGACATCCCAGTTACGTTCTTCCACATACGGGAGGAATATTTCTTTTTTTCTCATCGCTTTTATGGACTTTAAATGTAAAATTTTCCTTTCGTAAATTACTAGACATTTTTTGTAAAGGACATAATATCAAGCCATCTACAAAAAGGCTTATCGTTAAAGCAATTAATATGAGGCAGAAAGGGTAGAAAATGGGCGGGCGTACTAATTAGTACAAATGCGATTAGTAAGTCTTTTCATAAATAACAAAAGAGAATGCTTTAACAAAGATGAAGTTCTCGTACTGTTAACTAATCAAACGTCTGGTATTTATTACTTGACCCTAGAACCATAATTTTATTTGCATGACTTGGCTATCTTCGACTTAATTATCTATTTCAAAACTATATATAAATCATTTTGAAACAGGTAATTTTGAAAAGAAGCACGTCTCGTTAGAAATTGAAGAAAGCTCTGAAATCTGCTATTTATTTTTATCGGTATAGAAACACTGCAACACAACGCAGAAAAAATTCTTGAACAATATTATAATTTTTTGAAAGGCCAATCATTGGATCCCTAATAAGATTTTTATTTAGGTATGAAAAAATTATGAGTAAAATTACGTACATCCATTCTGTTATCAGCAGCTCTATTATGTACTATTTTGTCAATGACCACTCGATTTCAAGTCTACAATTTATCGACTACGTTTTCATATTCTATTATTTCAGTATGTGTTTTGAAACAGTTTTATTTGGCTTGACCCCGTGTATTTTTTTTTGCGACAGCTTTTTCTACTACTTCTATTAAACCGACTCTTATTAAACTTTGCACACGCATTGAGTTGCCGTGACTATACAACAATATAATTTCATTTCGGTAACTAGGAACCGATAATGGAATGAGGAGGCGGACTTTTCAACGGTTACTGGTAACCCATTCGAGTTTGGGCTAATTTGATTGGTTTTCACGAGTTTTATATATTAAACTTGGTGACGAGGGTCTCATGATGGAGGCGCGAGATCGTCAGTGAAAGTTAAAAACGCATAAAAAATTGTATAACATCTGTATAATCAAATAATTATTATTTGTCTAAAAAAACGTATTTCCTAGCCCACCAAAACAGATATTTTAAATGCGCCCCACGTTTTTATTTAAATCTGTTAAAAGTCACAGATTATTAGTCATTCTGCTGAAGCAGCGGTACAAAGTGCCTATTAGTATCCGACTTGAAACAAAATAACATTGCCTAGTATAGTACCTCTTTCCAGGCTTCAAAATCTCAAGAAGGGCCAGTTTTGTGTCCTAATTATTTTATAGTTTTTGATACAGACGATGATTTGAAATAAAAACTTTTAACTTAAAGCTTCTCTTGGCTATATTCTTCTCTATGATAGCATTTTTGTAATACCGAAGTTTAAAATCGATCAAGATTCGTTTACGACGTCTCGACAACCACAGCCAGACGTAAATACGTAATACAGGTGTTGGCGTTTTGCTTGAGACACGTCCGAAGCCTTTCGCTCAGCACACGGAACAAATTCCCGTTCTGTAAAGTTAATTGATATTTTATTTTTTATTACAGCGGTCCCTTCTGCTGAGAGCGGCCCTTTCCCTTCGCGATCGAATGATTTAGGCGCACGCCGACGTCACGCCTCGAGGGCTGTATCCGAGACGCGGTTCGCTCACACGTGGCACGCCGCCGAGATTGCATCACAAATAAATACACGTGGTCACTGTTTTGATAACGCCATGGGAACATTGACATGTGTGATAACTTTCAAGAACGAGAAGATAGTTTTAGGTTTTTTTATTCAATTTCCAGGCTATTTAATTCGTTCGTCTATTCGTCTTATTCGTCTATTTAATACAATGATAATATATGTAATGCAATGTATAGTAATGTTGATAAATATTATGAACACTTTGTTTAAAACCAAAAGTTAAGCCTGTCAGATCCCGTTGCTTCTATGCATATCATCGGCATATTTTATTTAATATTATCGTTTTTGATATGAAAGATGAAAATAGGTTACATAAGAGTTAAAGTTACCTTAAAACCCATAAACAATCTTAAGTTATGTACTTTATATGAGTATTTCAGCAGATTATAAAATAAAAGTAGAAAAACATATTATCTCTAAGATGTCCATAAATACATTTTAAAATTAAGATCTACATTCATAGAAAATTTAGTGTTTTATTTTTCATTTAATGAAAATTTTAAAAATTAATATTGCATTTCATTTTTTTCTTGTACAGTATGATAATAATAGAATGAAATTATTTTCTGCATGCTTTGAATACTTCTTTCCTAATCCTTGTACCGAAACAGTACCACTAGCAAATAGATGCTTCTTCGACTCCGTGATTATTTCAAAAATGGCACTCTCAAAGCCGTAAACACTCTGCTATTCCCAAAACATCTACTTATTCCAGTTTTACTATTGGGCTTTTCGAATTCGCCACCTTACCTTATCCCTCGACGCTCGTCGCGGAATTCAAATGGGATGTCGGCCGCGCCGTGACGTCACGCTACAATATAATGGGACGGAGGAATGTTTAGGGAAATAAATATATTTTTTTTTTTCCTTACAGAAGTCACATTCTCGAGGTAGATTAATATTCAGGTCTGGCGTCGCGGCCGCCGGCGCGCGGCGCGTCTCCATCCAGCAGATTGTTGTGACACTTGCGATGTTACCGTATGCATAGTAAACCCTCATGAATACCGGAATGACGGGATCGCTTAGAATTTTTAGCCTTTATTCCCGATGCCGAAATGTGCAATTTTCCATAATCCTAAAGCTTATCACGTACTCGTATCGATGATTCAAGATTAATCAAAGTGAGACGATATCTCAGGACTTGAGAGTAACTGCTTAAAATGAAATTAATTCTCGATAATCCGTCTTCAAATTAGAAAAAAATACATTATGTATTACGACAATCGATAATTAAAGCATCTTTGTATATAAAAACAGACCAGCTAGACCTGTGAAATACCAAGCTCTTGGTGCTCAGAATACGGACGTAAAGTGGCAACTTCCACTGTGAATCTCGTCCAATGAATGAGAGTTTCGGCGGATCACTCCTCTTTCTCCTCCCTCACCCCTTCCATCAACCCAATCACCGTTCCATTAGATATCCTAATCCCTCTTAAGAATCCGGCAATGCCCTGATGACCTCTGGGGTTGCGAGCGTTCGTGGGTAACCGTGTACTCTCTGATGGCTCGCCTACTCGTTATCCTCTCGAACGTGCTACAAAAAAACATCCTTTCTTTTTAACACTTATAATTCCTTCTCCCTCACCTATACAAAGTTTGCTGATCCTTTTCTCTCACAGTTTCAATGATTTGAGTTTGTTTTTAATAACGAAAAACAATAACTAACTACAAATAAGAAGCATGATTACTTTCTTGAAATATCTACTAGCTTTTGCAGGCGGTTCCGCCCGCGTCTACATCGAATACGTTTTTTCATTTTTTATCTCATCACACTATCAATCATGAACTTAATGTTTTTCCTTCTTTAATTCAGTCTTGGCACAACTTTATATACCGATTCTGGTCCTTAAAATCCGGTTCTGCTCGCGGTTCCGCCCGCGTACCAGACGAGGAATTGTTTTATGTTGTCTATCGGTCGATCACGTTATAAATCATAATCTTGATCTCAGTGCCGTTCTCAATTCCATGTCAAATTAGATTTTTCGTATGCAACGCCATCACCGAGGACATGACGTAAATTAAAGTGAGTTTGGCTAAGTTTGCATAAAGCATATCATTTGTTTCGTTTTTCAAAGGAAAAGAATGTATAATTATACATCCTGAATTATCTGTAGTTATTTTCAGTATTTGTTATTTTGGCAATTTTAACAGGAAGTTAAAATAATGCATGGTTAGGTTAGGTTAGGTTGTAATGTTTCGTGGTAATGTTTCGTAAGCGAAGTCGCAAAGGGCATATAAGAGACAGGACTACCACAGCCGTTCAAATAGCTAGCTCTGTGGTAGTCTGGTGGTGGTTCGGTCTCTTATTATTATATACTCTTGTTTCAGTTTGATAAAATGCTCATTGCCAATAATTATGTCCGTTATTAAAAATGTAAAAGTATGTTTGTATGGCTGTTTGTCATACGCTGACGGCTGATGAATTGTAAGCAAATTTGACATATAGGATAGGTAGTTTATGTTTTCAAATATAATATTAATATAATAATATTACATTACGTAAAAAGATTACTTTTTATGTAATAAATGTATGAATACCAGTAAAAATGATAATCTGACATCCACGTCCAAGAAGGACCAAAATTGGTATTAAAACCACTATTGGAAAAGCGAGACCAGGATCGGACTTAACAATGGAACCCGAATCGACATCGACAATAGGACAGTAAGAGGAAACAGAATTAACAGCGAGAACGGCTAATATTGAAAATTAAAGGATTCAATCTATGCTCATGCGAGTGAAACCACGGGCTTATCAAAATTATGAAAACAATATTATTTCAAAATGTTAGCTATATATATATATATATATGTGTGTGTACTAGCTTTTGCCCGCAGCTCCGCCTGCGTGTACCACGATATTTAGACCGTTTTAGAAGCGTTCGTGGCGTTTATTCATATTTTTACCACACGATCATTTTAAATGACTTCTCTATTATTTAGAGATTAAACTGTATATCTGGTTCTACACAACCAACAATTTCATAATAATCAGTTAAGCAAAACGGAAGTCGGTACATTGCAGCGCCACCTGGTGGTGAGTTACATCAATGAAGATAGCAATATCATTTTTTCCGTAAAAAAAATTATATACCTAATGAGTTTCATGATAATCGGTTGAAGGAAGGAAAAGTCGATACAGCGGAGCTCCGCCTGGTGGCGAGCTACGTCAATGGGGATAGCATAAAAACCTTCTACGTAAAAAAATACATATACATACCAATTTTCGTAATGATCGGTCAAATATTTTCTGAATCTGTCGGTTTCATAATATACACATGCTTCTTTATATATATAGATAATGAAAATTGTTTTTAAAAATTATTTTTGCATTCTTATACTACTATATTTGTTGGGATGTCTGTTTCACTATAAATATTTGTTATCACTACCACTAATGCCTAAGGGAGGACCGAGATCAGTAGGCGAGACCTGTATGAGAATCGAGAGCGGACGGGGACCGGACCCGGCAGTGGAACCAGAATTGACATCGAAAAGAGGACCGCGATCGCTATTTAAATTTATTGAAAAATTAGTTGGTATAGAATATGAAGGAATTCATTCTGCATTCTGAATTCATTTTTCTGAAACCGGGGACACATTTGAAAATTAAAGAAAATTGCTAAATTTAAGTTTACGCCCAGCGAAGCGGGTGGGTGGCGAGCGCTATTAAAACAATAAATTGACAATGGCACAAATTCTTTAGAGCTTCTTCCATCTTCTTTTAAATTGACATTTGACAAAAGGTCCTTTTATAAAATAAAATTTGCATACTATATATCCTTTTTCAAGGCAGGACTCCTTTTTTTGTTCAGTATTTTTATATATTTAATAGTGGACTTGCGCCTAAAACCTAATTTTTAAATGCTAATGCAACCTTTATTAAACGAATGTCCATAAAAACTGTGAAATTGTCAATTTTCAAAATTATTAGTTCATCATAGTTGTGAAGGATTTTTCTAACACGTCTTAGTCTTCTCCATACCTTTTCACATAACTCTGTTAGTGTAAAAAACCGGCAAGTAAGAATACTTACAGCTAATGATGATCGAATAAGGGATTGGATATATGATTGAAAATGGATGGAATATAATAATCTGTATAAATAAAATAAGTCCTTGCGGTGAGCTACAGAAATTAACTTGCTGGTAATCCATACATATAATAAAACACTAAAAGTTGGTGCGTCTGTATATTAAAGGTATGAACGAAAAATGCAGAATGAGCGGTCAAAAGAGGTTATACAAAAGAAAACAAAGTTTTATGTTTTTGTCTGTTCTCTGTCTATTCACGTACATTCCTGAAATTACTGAAAATATGTTGATACAGTTCTTACAATTAAATAAAACTTGGCATGTAGGAAAATACGCACGTAATACAACTACACACATGACTAAGTAAATAGGCACAACACAACTTCATATTGTTAGCCGAATTCAGTTTTCATTATTTCTTAAAATGTATCTCATCCACCGACGTATACAGCGTGTAAATGAACAGCACCGCGACACTTTTTTCCGTTCACAAAGTAAAGCTCGCTTGCATCATTGGTTCAGATCATAAAATGCTGAAAAGCTAAAAGATCGAAATACATCTTTACAAATGCAGCTGCTATTGACATCAAAAATTCCCGTAATAATTTGCGTTCGACGCCATTTTCAAATACCCATCCCTAATGTTAAAAACAGTTGCGACGAATCCGTCAAAGTATATCGATGCATGGACAAGTGCTGATATATAAAATGTATAGAAATATCTGTAAGACTGTTGAAGAAGTCAGTAGTAAGACTAGCTGCGGTTGTCATTAATTTGTTTTTTTTTTTCTCAATAATTGGATAACCATAACCTTCCAGTTTGACGCGACACCCGCTCGAAACTATTCAATCAAGACTCACAAATGCTCCGCGTGAAATACGGTCTTCTTGACTAAATTTAGTAACTTGAATTTGTACAGTCAGCGGTAAATCTATTTTAAATCTTAAGCGGCTAAACCTCCGAGCCGGCAAAGCAACGACGGGCGGGTCGAGCTTTACACCTGTCCAAAATAAAAAGCTTAAAGGCGAACTTGTTTATCAACACGCACCATCGATTGCACGGTCAGCCGTCTTAATTGGCTTCCCCCGGATCCGGTGATTGTGAAGGCCTATCACATGCACTTGTAATGGAAGATTTAAGACGACGTGATTTTAATGCGGGTGAATAAAATTAGATTAAGGTTGTAAAAAAAATAATAATGTCTTTTTAGATAGCTTTTTTTTTCTCTCTTCTCGCCGCTGCGTTTCTTATCTAGAAAGTTGAAAAGAAAACTTGTATCGAGATTTAATTATATATCTTCAAGTATATCTAGATGTGTGACACCACGGTTTTTTTTGAAATAAATATTTTTGCTAGCGACTTAAAATTAACTAAACTTGTTAATGCGGCAATGCCGCATCTACTTCTATTGCAGTAATTTTAAAGTTTAATTAAAATGTAATATGGAGCATTGAATAATATTCCTCGCTTTTGTTGGAAAAAAGGGTGAGTCAGAAAATCTTAAGTATTCCATACTCATATTTTAAATTTTGATATATATATACATATAAATAATATTTCACGGAATGAATATACAAAAATAAAACAAAATTGTAGCCATTTAGATTTTGACAATAGACAAGTAAACAAAACAAAATGCTCATTTCTAATATATTTAATTTATAATATGCAATCCTTCGAAACTTACGTGATTTTATCACGCACTTTTCTTATTTTTTGCCGATTATGATGAAACGAAGTAAGGGTGACGATTTTAAGAGTATGTGTATACATGATATTGGATCTTAACTCAAAAACTACTAAAACAATTTTGACAAGTAAGGTGACAATTATTTTATCTTTAATGTCAATAAAACGGGATTCAAACAAAAAGCCAATATGGCGTCGTGATTATCTAAAATCGAGATATCTAAAGTCGTAACTGACTAAAATAATATCCCAAAAAAATCTTTTTCTCTACTAATTTTGTTGGTTACACAACCCTTCTCCACCCTTCAGACCTTGTACCTTTCGAGCATGACGGAATTAAATAACTTCTGCAGAACTGTAAGTACCGGTTTTCCACCCGTTCCCAGAAGTTCGAGCGTAATTCCTACTCCACCTGGCGCTTTATTGTTTTTCAGTTGTTCGAGTGCTATTCCCATCCCGCACATGCCGACATCCAGGGTATGCTCTGTGTGGCGTCGACTGCGTTCGCTCCATTGATATAACCGTCGATAGAAGGTTTCGATCTCGTCTAAACCTCAGTTTCAATAGGACGTTTTGGCTATCGGTCTTCAGCATTGTCGTCTGGCTTTACCTTTTAAACACTACGGAGCCTCTATTTCGCTTGATCAACCTTGCAAATGATTTATTAATCCGCCTATAATCGGGCATGTCATGTGCGAAGACTGCAAACTCATGTTTCGCCTTTGCGCTATTAATTTAAAAATATCTCAGACTTCCATTTCGGCGTCAGATTAAAAAAAAAACTTTGACCCGACTGCGTGAAAGATTTCCACAAATCTATTGTTTGTGTAGTTCATAGTTTCATATTTTCTGGATAGATTTATTTGCCAAATAAAAGCCAAAACGAAGAAATCCTCACAAGAACGTGACAGAAATGGAGAGGGAATACTTATGTCCTGCACTCTATATTCATTAGCTAAAGCGAACGAACGAACAAATTGAGGCATAGATTCATGATTTTTTGACAGGTCTTTTGAAATAATTATGAACTTTTAACGTTTTATAATATTTTATATAATAACGTTTTATCAGTTTAAATAATGATATACGTATTTAATATACACGATTACATTTACGTATAACATATGTTATACTTGAATGTGATATAATAAGGCAGATAAATCAAAATGAAGAATGTTTCGTTGATTTAAAATTTTCGTTCAATGAAATTCGATAAATTAGGGGCAAGGAGGAAAGTGTTAAAAAAACGATACCTCCAATGGGCAGGGGTTTACTGGGCAGTAAATGTACATAAATTTCAAGGGTGCACAGGAAGGCCGAAAATTGTATATTTACATGAAAAAAAATTTTTTTTTTAATTATTCGCTTTTCATTAAGTTAAATAAAAACTCTCAAAAAATTGTTTATCAGTGAACTAAATTCGAGAAAATTGTTAAACAATTCTCATGATCATAATTCTTTAACAAAATTGACTCGACTACGAAACTGGCATCCTGCAAATGAATGCAATTATCGGCTTAGCCGTGACAAATATTATATTATGTAACAACATTATAAAGCCTTCCCAAACTTATTGCAAGCGTTTGCCATAGTTACAGTATATTGCAAATGTATAACAATTGGTTGTGTGCTTAATATAATTTATCTAAATTATTTAGTTTATGTATAAAAAATTAAATATGAAAAAAAATAATAATTAAATTAAAATATCAATCACGCCCTTTGCAGCCTTTGTTCAAACATGTTGCTCTACAGTTACAAAATCATCTACATGCATGTACCTAAACTAAAAGAGAGCACAGTTGTTTCTTGAAAAAGAGAAACAGGAAACATTTAGTTTAAAAAAGCGTCTCGCGAGAAAGAAAAATCTAGTTCCTTTTGAAGTAAAACTTCTAATGCGACTTCCAACAAGGTTGCGTTAAACGTTTAACGCTACCATGGAGGGGGTATGAAAGCACTGTTGCGTTAAACGTTCTACGCTCCTGGGGAGGGGGAATAGAAAGAGACAGAGCGAGAGTGAATGCGTGGCTCTCAAACGCATGCGCGTTGTATACCTGTTAGAGGCCAGCGCGAGCGTTAGCAATGAGTAGCGTCCAATATTCCAACGCAAGAGGGAGAGAGAAAGAAAAATACACAAAGGTAGAAAGTAGGAGAGAGAAAGAGAGAGAGTCGGTAGATCTCAAGCACATGCGCTTGGTTATTCAAACATTTCGTATCTTACTTTAGTTATCATAATCCCATTGTAAATGTTATAGATTTGGATATTTCTCCACTCGAAAATGATAATTAAAAGATGCGATCAATTGTGAATTGTAAGCAATGTTAATAAAGTTTGTCTCAAAGAAACAATATGAGTTCACTAAAAATCAATTTCTACCCCTCCCTATTTTCATTTCCACATTACGAAGTTTCATTTCTTCTGCGCGGAGGGACTCCACGCACTATTTTTTCCTCTTGGGAGGTTGCTTTTCCCTTTCACATCACGGAAACAACGTGGTGAAGTCAAAACAATGATAATCCTTTTAAATTTACAGCATTACCGTGCGGTGGAATCTTACGCGCTGCCCGTCGCATATCAATTGACGTCTGGGCCATAAAGCGAACATCACGAAGAACCGAGGTGTTTTATATTTATGTTAAATTCGAATTTATACAATGTTGAAAATAGTTGGCAATCCGGTCGTTTCGTATGCTCTAATGTATTATTTTAAAATAGTAACATTGCGAACGTAAAGGCGAGAACAGAGAAACATTTAAAACAATGAAAAACTTGTCTGTTCTAAAAGTACAGGACGTCCTGTATTCAAAATAAGAGTAATATTCGGAGTTTTTGCAGAAGATGTTATGAGAGAGAGAGAGAGAGAGAGAAAGAGATACTCCAAAATGACTTGAGTATAAAATTGAAATTGTAAAATTTAAATTAATTAAATACATAATAATACAAACGCAATCCTATACGTTTGTGTGAAAATGAAGACTCAATTTTATAAAACAAACGATTTGAGAATGCCTCTTTTAATGAGTATTATTACTGTTTAATCGATTTTCACTATGAAGAATAAATTACTATTTTCTGTTATCTAAAAGAGTAATCGATCTTTACGGATAACAAATCATATCTAGGTTTAATATTTTCTAGGTTAAAATTTTTCTATGTCGACTTCGTAATTATTATATTTTTTATAGGTCACCGTCGCCCATAGACACTGGCAAGCCCAGAGGAGTCACCACTGCGTTGCCGGCCTCTTAGAGAGTAATAGAATATCTGATGAACAAGACAATGGACTAATGGAGGAAGAGTGAATTGATGGAGTGGGGAGTGAAGTGGTGGAGGGGAAATGGTCCATCGCAATTCTCACTCAATGGACGTAATGGAGAAAAGCAAAAGCAAAAGCTGTTACTTCATATCTGTAATCTCTGAGAGTGTGCTATCTTATCGTTCGAAATGTTCCATTTTAGTACTACAATCATGTTTACCACAGCATAGCTCTAACACATTTTTTATCTCGTAGAATAGAAAATTTCCGATTAATGCCTTATTTTTTTCAAAATTGCCTAATTTATATCCCTTCAACATTTCCACAGATAAATGACAGACACTAACTTATGTCAATACGATAAAAATACAACGATACATTAAATCTATTAAATCAAACCTACATTAAAATAGCTCGCCGTGTCTGTAATAAGAACAAAAGTTCTCCACTAAGTTTGGAGCAGCTTTTAAAACTGGTCCAAGAAAGCTTCGAACTCGAAGTTAACACCTGACAAGACTCCTTCGAATCGAGGCCGTTTAAAAGCTCCCGCTCGGATTCGACAGCGACCCGACACTAATCCGAGTATAGCTTAAGTTCGTAATTAAATTCAGCACAGGTAACAAGCACCCCTAAAGTTACTAGGACGCCGTTAAATAATTTGATGCCTAACTGTAGTAGTCTCTCTAACATAACTTTTAATTGTCGATCCAAAACTTTAAACCTCCTAAACATGAGATACAATGAAACTGATTTGGAATTTGTAAAGCGATGTTCACAGTTAAGCTACAAAACTATTGGGAAATATTTTCGAACTAATAATATATCATCTTTTAATTGTTAAGTTTTTTGTTGATTGTAATCTACTACATTGATAACGAGACATAAGGCTTATAGCCTTACTTCTTGTTACTTTACTTTCTAAAGTAAAATAACGACAACTAACCTTCTAGCTAAATTTTTCATATTATGCTTAACATTACTATACTGAAACACATCTATCGAATAAGTTGATAACATAAAAGCAAACATTGCACGATATTTCTATAGATAAGTGTTATGAACAGTATTAAAACAAACGGTTACTTTTAGATAAGTATTTCTCATCGCTCATTGTATAATTCGAAATCTTTCAATTAGCTAAATAGATCTGCATAGCGTTTTTCGACGCACTCAATGAGAAATATAAATTTTCTGAAATACAAGTCCCTAACAATCTAGTTTGTTTTAATGCTCAATTTTTGGACTACAAATTTCGTTTTGCATTTAATTTGTTTTTTATATTTAAACAGGCAAAATGAAAGTTTTCATGTGTCTATTACTGCTTTGTTTTTTTTTCGAATTTTCGTGTTTCAAATATTACTTGTTTTTTTTTCGAAATTGCATATTTTGTGAGCTTGTAAGACGCTTAGCAAAGAAGTGTAGAGCTTGAAATCATTTTAATTTCTTTAAATTAATGGGTTTTTAGGTCATTCTTGTTCGTTTATTTTTAATTCTGCGTTTTGAAAGCATTTTTGACGTATTTATATTTTAAGTAATAAACTATTGAAACATTTAGCATGTGTTATTATTATATTTAAATTGCGAATTTTTCTAAATTTTTGTTCGTTTTCATTTTTTGTAACCTGGAACTCTTTTTCAATGCAAAGGATTAGTTTATAAACAGAAGATATTTTTGACTGGATAAATCTCAATCGACTCGAATTGAATGAAAATATAATTGTAAACTATTGGAATAACACGAAATCAGATTTTGTGGCATAAAGGGAGCACATATGTGTCACGTAAATCAGTCTATAAAATCGTTTCACCTGCCCCAAATCCCCAAGTATACAAAATAAATATATAAATACTAAAATAAAGTTTATCTCTTCACTTGCATTAAACGTATCATTAATTCCTCACAAACTGATGCAGGGGTTTTAGTTTATAATATATAATATTGGTATACTTTTGGTATAGTATATGGGTATACTGTTTTCAGTAATAGCTAGGCTGATGCACCAGGAACACAGAATTTTCATGGAAATTAGCTCAGTTATGGTGGTGTTTGTCGATCGAGTCAGATAAAATACGCCTCTTGCTAAATTCTCTAGTGCGCGCTGCTTAAACAGTTTATTATGTAAAATAATGTACAGAAGAACTATTCCTTTCAAATAGATCCATGGAAAAATCCGCGGCATTATCTGTCTATCTATTAAGATAAATTTGTAATAATAAACTGAAGATTCGCAACCAAAACCTCCCGTTAATAATATACCAATCTTTATCAAATAAAATATGGAGGTAGTTCTGTATCTAATAGAAGAATAACTTTCTTGTCCCTACGTATTGTATAATAAATATATAATACGTGGGGATTATATTTCTCTCTCTGGGGACTTACAACCCGAGAACCACTAGTCTATTTTAAATATTTCTTTTTCTATAATATATTAACTTTTTTCCGCTGCTTCACTCGTATGAACATGGAATATTTTCTTCATTTTTATACGCCAATTTATTATTGGTAACAGATTACAGTAATATCCAAGGGAAGATCGGACTGGATCGTGAGCAAGAGCAGAATAGGGATCTAAATTGACATCGGGATCGGTATCGAGTGCGGAAGCAAGACCTGTCTTGCTTCCGATTCCTGAATCGGAACAAGATTGTAATCGGGATTGTGGTTGATAGCGTGATCGTTCTATATAATATATGAAGGAATTCATTCTGTCTGTGGTAGTTACATTACTGAAGTCGTGTGAATTACATCTAAGAAATCGATCAAAGCTAGTCCGAATACATGGTTATCAATCTAATGCCAGAACGATGCCTTCCGGTGTTCCACAAGGCTCATATTTAGGTCTTTTGTTTTTCCTTATATTTATTAATGACTCCCTTGTATTACAAAATCAAAATTTTAAATATATGCTGATAATCTTAAGATATATCGTTGTATCGATAGTCCACAAAACTTACAAACTTTACAATTAGACATACGGAGAATTACTGATTGATGTATCAGAAATGGCACGGCTCGTAACTCTGAGAAGTGTTTTCACATTAAGTTCACTGAAAAAACTACTCTCAACTAAAGTGGTTTAGTTCGTTCAAAACAATCCATTGACTGAAGTCTCCAAAATAAAAATAGTGAATAGAATAAAATACTGAAAGAAACTACACTCACAACTATAGTTGTGAGTGTAGTTTATATATGATATATAACATCTTAAAATATCACAGCCCTGTATAGAACCTAGCTATCAGACGTACATCAATAGATTGGAATAAGTTGAAAAACGCTTTCTCTATCAACTAGCTTACACTGATAGAAATAGCCGCAACTTGTAATTGTACGCGTCTCGCACGTCGCATTACCACATGCTTTATTTGCAACTTTGCAGAAAACCATCGGACATTGTATTTTTTTAAATCTATTGACGGTCACATTGATGCCCCTGCAATACTCGTACGTATAAAGTTCACTATCCCATGTCATAACAGCCGTCTACAGAATCTAAAAACCATCACACTCACATTTTGTAAAACCAACTGTGGTTCAACACACTCCACTATTATCGTCCGTCTTCCTCTTACGATTCAATTTTATCTAAATTTGATGCTTTTACCAGTAAAAGCATCAAATTTACAGAACCAGTTCTGTAATCTCTTTAAAATAATCAATGAACTGGCTGTAAGACACTAACTTATAATGTACATAATTGAATTTAGTTGTGCCTAAGTTTATGGTGTTATATTTACCTTTTTTTTACATATATTTATGTGATTATTTGCACATATTATGCTTGCGTCTACTAGGGTATAATCTCATAGCCACACAGTAATATTTTTATTCTATCACATATATTTTGTATGCCATGTCGTAACTCTTCTATTGCTATATACACTATAGTTTGATAAAAGAAATGAAAAATGTGAAAATAATGAACTTATAAAAATAATGTAACGAACTGAAGTTTGTTACGAACCGACAATTAAAATTCCGGAATCAAACCACACTCAGACGAGACACAAAAAAAAGATTATCTCGATTCACTAATATAATAAAACTGGAACGTCTGTTAGTACGTTGTTTAATTTTTTTGATAGGTATTAAAAAGGATAATAATAGTGACAATTAAACATTGAAAATACTTTTTAAAATACAAGCTGAGGTATAGTTATAAGTCTAGACCATTTATAAATTAAATTTTACGCTCTAAAAGACCGTAAACTTAAAAGAGGCCGTAATATTATCACGTAATAAATGGGCCTGAGGGTATGATCGTACCTTGCGAATAATTACGTCTGGGTATAGACAAGCAGAATTACAACCGAGATCTGTTATTTCACTAATCGATTGCATCACTACCTCTCAAAATATATCACCGTAAGCTGTATAAAGTACATTATTCCGATAATGGCAATGAATATCACCATGTTGTGACAGTAGTGTCATTAAAAAAAAATGATTTACCCCTTTTGTTATTTATTATGAAGTAATTTATTTATTTTAACACATTAATGGCATTGATTGCGAGCTCTTGTCATTTATTAGTGGCATGCATATTATATAAGTCAAAATTTTGCGTTTAAACATATAAATTGCGTGAGCGAAGACGCGAGAGTTTGTAGTTCAGACTATGGAGACGGAATTCGCGGCATTCGCTACCAATCAGGAGGTATTTGAATCTATTTCGTTTTTCTGTATGTTTAAATCGGTCGGTTAATTGAATTCTTGGTCGATTTATCGGTTTAATTCTTTTTTGCTGTGAACATCGTCAACCCTGTAAATGGTTTTGGGATTACAGAATATATATAATTGTCTTTATTATATAAACATAATTATATATTAACGACAATTATATATATATATATATTCGGCGATAATAGACGATTCTCGATGTTTAACTTTACAAATTCCTAAAAGTATGAAGTATCAAGGAAGTACTCATTTTTATCTTCTCAACAATAAAATTTATAAATCGGTAAGATAGCATTTTCATACCGATTTTCGAAAATCGAGTTTTATCGGATGACGTTTTAAGGTCCTAAAAATCTATTTCAATCGTTTTTCGAGTGAGGTCTGTTTGTTTATATGCATAAGTGTATATGCATTTGTGTGTGTGTGTGTGTTTGTGTGTTTCTGAAATAATTTTAGACTACTTTTTCAATCGTACCAAAGTCTAGTCAGCTCTTTTCCCCAAACAATTGCATCAACTGCCGTAAACTGCATAAAAATCGGTTTATTTTTTCAAGAAATATCGGTGGAGAAATTATTTTCTTAGAATATTCTAATAAAGTTGATTGATAAATTTCAAAATCCAACCGATTTTTCTTTTCAAAAAAACAACGTCCATCAATGCATAATGCATTAAATTAAATTAAAATTCCTTGGTTTATTCGAGAGACATCGTTAACGAGAAATTTCAAAAGGCTTTTTCAAATTAACTTGGGAAATTCCTGATACATTAATGCTTGGTGGTAGTATTTTTTTTCTGCTTAGAAAACTAGGTCGAATGCCATAAGTAGGTACACCAAAATGGTATAACGTGTTCGAAAGATAAAGGCAGTTAAAACAAAAAAAAATGGCATTTGTTAACTTCTTGCTGTAAAAATTTAAAAGTTTTTATAAATTAGGAAGACACTGTTTTCAGTCATATTTTACTCATAAAGTTTTCATCAGCTGTTCACGTTTTAGGGTCCTAGGAATCTCTTTTAAGTATTTGTCGAGTGAATTGTATGTATGAATAAATATGTTATTTTAGAATATTTTTCAAGTAACCAAAACATTCCAAAATCTGACTAGCTTTTGGGAAAAGAGAACATCGATCTTTGTTTTTTTAAAATAACGTGAAATTCTTGATGGATTGGTGTTTTTTATTTCGTCATCTTATTTTGTTAAAAAAAATTGCGTCCGATTCCGTAAAGCAGATCAAAATCGAACAACATGTTCTATAGATATCGTAGTTGAAAAATTTAAAAAATGTTTATTTTTAAATATATATATATGGGTTTTTGAATTCGAAGAGCTCTCTGCATCGAGAGTTTTTTAAATGTTCTAGCTTGTTTTGGACTGTTCACGGATAGTTTAATACATTCAAGAAATTTTTGAATCGATCCAGAACATTCATGATTATTATTAATGCACTATTGTTAGCCTAAAACACTTAAGAACAGTCTGGAATATTCCAAAATACCCAATGGTAAGTGTATATAAAGCACGGTCCATCGTAGGTCAAAACAGTAGGTACCCATTTGTTACGAAGAATAGAACTTGAACAAAGTGAAAACTTACAAATATTGCTGTGAGTATATAAAAATGAATAGAGAAGTGGGAGAAGTATGAGTTACACATATTGACATAAATCTAATATAAAGTGTGTAAAGTGTACTTAATGTAACTTATCAATAAAAAGTTGAATTGATTTTTGTTTGAACAATGCCCAATCGCGAAAGTAGTGCGCAAATTGCCAGTTCTGAAGCAAAACGGCGAAAACAAAAGGATCAGCGAAAGCACAAAACTTCCGAGGAGCGTGCCAACGAATCAGAATTAGCACCGTAGAAACAGAAAATCGAGAAACAAGTAAATGAACGAATTTAAGATTCGAGAATAGCAACACGATTGTATAATAATGGACTGCGAGCGAAAGCTACCTGTGAAAATATTGGTCTACAAGAAGTCTGGATGAGAACAAGCAGTACAACCTAATAAATGAAGCATTCCACTACGATCCAACAAAATCGGAAAAATGGATAATTTATGCCAATTTTGGAAAGCAAAAATTTTATGGAGACAAACCAAGATTCTGATGCATGAGTAGAAAAACTCGATTACCACCTCTGGAAACATCTCCACAGAAATTGCTACATTACTTGACCGGGAAAACTCCAGAATCAAAACACTTTCTCCAAAATATAAAAGCGTACAACGCCTGCTTCCAAATGACTTCTTTCGGTGCTACTTCGGTCAACACTATCAGAGATAAAGTTGATTATGTTTTTTCCATCCATGGACAACTCTATCATAAGATTTTTGCAAATATATTTTATCGGAAATGAAGAAAGAGAAATTGATTAATGATGCACAAATATCAGTGGATTGAGACGAGAAATAATCCAAGATATACAAATATAATCAGCCGATTTACATATTCAATATAGCACTACATCGAATTGTTACCGATGACAATAAAGTTATAATCCGAGCCGATAAGAGACCACCTGAAAAACATGAACGTTGATTAATGCACCTCTGATAGACAAAGTCGCTATTGTACGAGTAATTGTGGACAATGAAAACATAAGCCGTGACATAAATGTAGCACGAAGAAAAGAAGTATTACAACGTATTTCTGGGACGCACCTATTATATGATACCATCCGATATCCTTTAATATTTCTGCACCGAGAGGACATATATCATTATCATAAAAATCGTCATACAAACGTCCATAAAAACTGACCAAAATATCACTTCCAAGGAGTTCTGCCATTTAATGATCAGAGACAATCAAATCCACAATCATATTTTCGACAATCGTCGTTTATTCCAAAAATTCCTGATAGAAATGTATGCAAAAGTGAAAACAGAACGGCTGAATTACATAAGAGTAAATCAGAAGAAACTGCGCACAAAAGAATATTGAACGTTTAAGAACCATAAGAACCTTTGAGACGCGATCTTAAATAGCGGTAAGATTGACAACATTGGAACAATGGTAATCTTACCTTTGTTGTACGTAGGATGTCCAAGACACATGCAGCAATACACTCAAGATGCCATGACCTATGTAAAAAAATATAGTTGACCGGACCTTTTCATAACATTCTTTTGCAACTCGTTACTGGCCACGGCCAAAAATCAAAGAACAACTAAAATACGAACACTGAAAACAGTGTTTTCCTAATTTATGAAAACTTTTAAATTTTTACAGCAAGAAGTTAACAAATGCCATTTTTTTTTTGTTTTAACTGCCTTTATCTTTCGAACACGTTATTCCATTTTGGTGTACCTACTTATGGCATTCGACCTAGTTTTCTAAGCAGAAAAAAATTACCAAGTACCAAGCATCAATGTATCAAGAATTTCTCAAGTTACTTTGAAAAACCCTTTTGAAATTTCTCGTTAACGATGTCCCTCGAATAAACCAAGGAATTTTAATTTAATTTTATGCATTATGCATTGATGGACGTTGTTTTTTGAAAAGAAAAATCGGTTGGATTTTAAAATTTATCAATCAACTTTGTTAGAATATTCTAAGAAAATAATTTCTCCACTGATATTTCTTGAAATTTCGAATTTCCTATACACGATCGCGAGTCAACTGTGCAATATTTAGCTTTACTTTTGGAAAATGGACAGAGAATTACATCACGAAATAACTGCCGCTAAAAGTACAAGCGGACCACCTCAGAATACAACATTAACAGTTTTTTCCAAATTGTACCAAACGGATCCATTCGTGAAATTATTACCTACTATAGCTAATGTGACCGCAGAAGATTAGGCGAAATGTGCTGCACGGAAAATCTGCACGGCAAAAATTTACTAATAGCGTATTGTCACATAGCTTAATAATAAAAATAGTCGACGACAACCATTCCAACGACGATGGTAATGATGATGTGAACCTAGATTAAATAGCAATTAATTAATAAGTCTAGACCATATTTAGTAAGCTAATATATGTATATTTATTTTATTATAGTTATTTTATTGATGTTTAGCAAATTATAATTATACTACTTTTAAATAATACATGCCCTTCTTGTACAAAAAGAATCGGTTAACAATTGGTATCACCATTATACCCGCCATAAAACCTGCATCTTATGGCGAGCAATATTCATTTTTGTTCCCATATCTCATGACGTCTCGTGCCACGAGCGTTTGTACAGAGTATAAAGTCAATAACATAGTTCAAAAAAACTTAGAGCAACGAAAAGAACAAATGGAACTTAAATATTTAATTCTGAAAGTAATTCTAAAAGACACGCCTGCATTTTCGGTGCGTGTGTGTAAGGCCTAAATATACATGTAAATAAATAAGCGTATTACAATTATACCTACACAGAGAAAAGGATAGTTGAAAGTTTAAATAACGTTTCCGATGCGTTTTTTTTTGTAAAATATATCAAGTAAAAAAAATATAACCATAACCAACCAATTACTCGAAATTTGCAGCTTCGTTCCCTTTGGTAGATATATCATTACGCAATCCGTACACAAAATACAAACGAATTTTAATTTCGACAATTACAATTAATAACGTCACGTTGCCGCCATCATGGTGTACCGTCGTTAATGAAATAACAAGATTCAACCGAACCGACTCGACAAAAATCGCATACAACCGTCGTTTGTGTAACAGAAAACGGACGATAAATTTTAATAAACGTCGTCGGCATAGTTCGTGCCCCCCTTTTCTTGCGATGTCAAATCGCCGGCCAATTAATTTCGTTTGGACACTCGATTCGCCCCCGGCATGGCGCGATGCGACACTCCTGCACCAACACCCTTTTTCTTCCCCTTTAAGCCCCCTCCTCTTTCCTACTGTATTAGTCGTTTTAGGAAAAATATTGATATATATAGAAACGTTTATCTCTATTTCTCTAGTTGAGAGTGTTATTTGTCTATATTAGATATCAGGTACAACACAAACGTATAAAAGATTGTTTGTGATACCGTACTATTAATTTTTAGTCACGTCACATTGAAATTAATAATAAATTATTATTGTTGCAATTTAAATTAAATAACGAATATCTCAAGGCTAAAAGCTAAAGATAAAAAGAAAAGTCTACTTCCTCTTTCATTATTTAACATTCCATTATTTCGTCACAAACATTGCCTAGAAAAATCTTATTTAATACCATCTACTTATTACTTACAATTATACATCCGGAAAATCCTGCCCAAAGTTTTCAAAATATTTAAAACCAAAAACTGCATTATTTTACATAAGCGTGTAAGAAATAAACTCTATTTACTTGTTGTATATATAAAGACTACAGTATTAAGATAAAAAAGACGAAAAAATTTTTTTAAAACCAAATGCCATTCGTTTATTATTTATATTAGGAGTTTATAATAACATATGAACTTTTCGCCAAAAATCGTCTTTTTATTTTCGATTTTCAAATGGTTTTATAGTAAACTTGAATCAAAAAAGGATAGGTATTTTTTTCATGTTTATTAAACATTATAATGCAAAATTATATGTGTAGTGTAATACATGATTTTTTTCCGCTTTTAACGAGAATGTTTTATATTACTACCGCCATCTGTTGGCAATTACAAAAATAGACAACTTTACCCTCAATTTATTTTAACAATATAAAACATTCATCTCAACCTCTAGTTTAGATATTTAAGCGAAATGGCGGATCAAAACATGAAAAGCTGCCTGTTAAAAAATTCAATTATAGGTAATCGGAATAAATCAAGCTGTGATTTTCAATACAGTTCTTCCCAAGCGATTAGTGATGAGATTGAAAAAGAAATTAAGCTTAAAAGTTAAATAGTTTTTTAGTTATCGTGGTCACACCCAGTATAGACGGGATTTTCAGGCAACTTAGTAGAAGCACCTACGCTAGCGCTTAAAGCATGCAATAGTGAGTATAATAATTGTAGTTATTTTATTACTTCAGCTTAACACTATGTAATAAACAATTATTTACATTACAGATACATCGGTTTATCCTGTAATTTGTAATTTACGATGGTGATTGTGTGCGGAAGGAGGCTGAGTCAAAGGTGTGTGTGCAAGGGAGAAACTGTGGAGCACGAATAAGTAATAAACAGTGAACTGTTAATTTTTGTTAACCCATAGCTAGGTCTTTGCTACTATAGACTCTTCCCATTGAATATTATGTACCTTTGCTGGTTGTCGAAAGAATTCCACCTGCATTCCCCCTTTATTCAGGATATACGATAAACGTATCTTCTAAACAATATTTTTAGAACAAACAATTATGGCACATTCAAAGTTTTGAAAGGAAATAAATAGATCCTTTATTTTTTTTCCTCTTTTGTAACACTTACATTCATTATGTGACTGTAATAATGTATAATATGTAGTATTATACGACCCTTTTCTTTTTTACAAGATGAGATCCTCGTATATACCCGGTGCCTAGGGACGACCTTTGCCCTTCGCATTAATGATGCCACGAATATTCAGCGACTATTCTCCACTTAGATTATTCAGCCATTTCTTTTTTAATAATCTGTATTATAATAATATATCAAACAATGACAATAAAAATGCTTTTTTATCAAAAAACTATCCATTTAGTGATAGTATTACAATAATAATAATATAAACTCACGCCCGTTTTCCCAGAAGAGTAGGTAGAGACTAAAGATTTCCACATGATACGATTTTGTATATCTTTCTTGCTTCACTGACATTCATCAATCTTTTCAGGCAAGCTCGTTAGCTTTGGATGTTTGAAATTTGGCTCTTTTTGAATATGCCACCAATATGGTCTGCACAAAATTTTCTAGGGCAACCCTTGCCGACTCATATATTCTTTCTATAGATATGTTTTGTCAATACACTTTCATTTATTCTTTCCAGATGGCCGAACCACCGCAACGTACCTCATTTGACTCTAGTCACTACATCTTTCTTCAAACAACACCGCTCTCTGACATCACTGTTTCTACATCTATCTTTCCGAGACACTCCATACATACTACGTATCTCCAGCGCATTGATCCTACTTTCATTTTTCTCCTGTCATCTCCGCTTTTACTACCATATATAAACTTAGTTATCAGGATCCTATTATGAATAGTTAAACGCGCTAGTTGTGAGAGTATTCTGTTCATAATAGCGGGCAAGGCCCCATTTCCTTTATTTCCCGCATTCTTCGATATCTTCTTTCGATATCTCTATTACATTTACCATCACTTGTAAATGGACCACCTAAGTATACAAACTCTCACTTGTTCGCCTTTCGCACCTTCAATATATACCTACATCGCATTCAGTCGTGTTTTCGCCTCTTTCAAACAACATCACCTTAGTCTTACTGGCATTTTCTTTCATAACTTTTTTCTTAATAAAATCTTTCATTTTAGTTATCATCTTCTGAAGAATCATTCATTTTATTTATCATCTTCTAAACAATCATTCATTTTAGTTACCATACTTTTTTATGATCACCCAAACTATCTTTTAATCGCTCTACAAACTCATCTTTTACATTCTGATCCTAAAGCTTACCAACTTTTATTCATTCTATCTTCGTAATGAACATTTTCGCATGGTGTCGTCAACGCTGGCATAAAGCCTCAATTCGACAGACCACAAAGAAATGGTATGTACTAACGTTGACGCCACGGTACACTCTCGTGTCCATAACTTTACTTTTAAACCGATCATCCAAACTAAAAAGTCTATCATGCTTTTGTCTTCTCCTCTCCGCCAAGTATATGAGTGTATCCTTCTGTGGTCAAACATAGTATTTGTAACACACAAGTTAAACTCTTGACATAGTAGAAGGCAATCAACATTCTTATTCACTCTTTCATCTCCAAATTTACCTAAGACTCTCATATCCGTCCCCTTGTACAGCCACCCAGCCATTACATTCACCTAATATTACTATCCTTTCGTTTCTGTCATATTTCACTAATATGTCTCTCACATCAGCCCAAAACTCCTCATGCTCCTCGAGTGGTTTGGACATATCTGGGAAATATACACCTAAAATAAAAATCCATGTCAGTCCAATTTTAAATCGGGGCCAAAGAAGACTTGGATTTACACGTTCATAACCGTTTACATAGTCAGATAATCTTACTGATAGGATGAAGCCAACAGCTTTGCATCCTCGTTGGCTCTGGTCAACACCAGATCAAGTCCCGAAAACTAACTCAAAATCAAATACTAAGTCTCAAAGGATCCGTATTTGATGGCCTCGCCACTACCTTTCCTTTTAGTCTCATTCACGCATAGAATATCCAGCCTCCTGTCTTTCATCAGTTCGCAGATATCATCAATTTCATCATCCATATCTCTACATACATTCAGGGTACCAATACGAACTTCCATAGTCCATGGTTTGCTCCTCCACAGAACTAGGCGTGACGGGTGGTGAACCTCAAAGCCACAATCAAGCCTAGAACTCCCAATTCCCCAATACGGAAATTTATCCCACAAGATATGACGGGACTGCCCAGGACTATTATAATGGTATTTTAATATTAGAAAGAACTCAAAGGCAAGTTACGTAAATAAAATTCAGTTTAAATGCTTTTGTTAGTAGCAGAGGATTGTGTTTTTCCTCGTACACAATTCCTGCTTCTGAAAATAATCTCTCACCAATATAGAATGGAGAAGAAAATTAAGTTTTAACAAACTTTATCATATTTTAAACTCTATTTTGAGTTTGGAAATCCCCAGAGTGGCTGACTTACAATCGAGACCAGCACTTTTTAAATATAAATCTATTTCACACTCATTTACTTTTTCTTTCCTAAATGTGAAATCTTGACGTTACATAGCGAAGACAGAGATATCCAGCTTATGAGATCTTCGTTAAAAATCTTAAAACATTTATAGATGGGAAAATTTCTTTTAACCACTGAATCCGTTTTTAATTTTTTATGGTAGTAATAAAATAACTTTTACGAAAAAAATAAACACTTTCAGAAACCTATTTAAATAATCGTTTAAACAGACTCCAAAAGCAACTTATTAGTTATGTTTGGACTCGATTCCAGCTAAAGATAAATCAGAGACAGTTGTGTTTCCTTAATAAAAGAAAATCGCCTTTTTGAGTAAATATTCAACGTTTCATATTCGTGTTCATAAATGCTCTTTTATCTTGTTTTAACTAACTATTAACTATGACAAATAACTAATTAGTTGTTTTTGATGTCCGTTTAAATAATTACTTAAATAGGTTTTATAAGGTGGTTTTTGTTTTTTTTTTTATTTCACAATTTTTAATTATCGAGTAATTATAACTTTATAATTCATTTAGCTACTTTTTATACGGATTAAATAATGGTTAATATAATTGGCCAGGAATTTTTGTACTGAGCACGTGAAATAGCAGTTCTGGTCCCGCATTTATTGCCTACAAACAATCCAGGGTCTTTATATTCTCAATTGGAGTGCAACTACCAAATGATCCTCGTACAAATTTCATATCTTATTATTAATCTTTTTAAAACACAAGGTCTACAATTCATGAAGATCACATTTTCATTCACTTCCATCTTAAATTACGTAAGGAGTATGATGAACAACCGATGTATCATAAATTTATAAACCGCCAATTTGTGTTACCATGGATGACAAGAAGAAATGGGTATTGTAGTAGATACTGCACAGATGTGCAAGTGGGTTTTCTGTGTATTACAATACCCATTCTGGATACTTCATACATATCCAAAACGGGTATTGTAATATACCATAATTATTCACAATACCAAACACCAAAAGAAATAGTTTGACATATTTTGATACAATTTCGGGGAAAACTTCAAAATTACTAAAAGAACATAATATTTATACGGCCTTGAAAACAAACAACAATTCAAATGCTTTATGTAACAATAAAGACAAATTACACAGTAATAAAAAATCCTGAATTTATAAATTAAGAAAATATAAAAAACAATACGTCGATTTTATAAAAAATTATTTCGTTGTGCGTTTTGTCTCTATAATGGAAATAAATTCACAAATAACATTTAAAAAAAGTTCAAAAAATATGAATTTCGTTACGTGACTTAGGAAAAATAAAGTTATTTGGTTATTTTGATATTTAATTTTAAAATTCATGAAAAACCGGCAGTATTTACGCCGTGTGAGTGCACACAGAAATGATTCTCTTGTGTTTATTAACACATTGCAACTGAATATTATGATTTATTTGTCAAAATTGAAAGCTGTTATATCGTCATACAGTATATATTTCTTCGACATGTTTAAAAAAACAGAGGGAAAGAAATGACTAATATGACAGTGTAATAATTATATAGGTGTGAAAGAGATGTCTGTAATAACGACAGCTTCTGCATTAATTGACCACTTTGGGCTTTATTAATCGTACGAGATAGACGAAAATAAGACGCATCGTATGACGGAGGTGGCAACAAGCCTCGAGAGCATCTCTCTTTATTCATTTACCTTTAAGAGACATCAAATCTGCTCACTGATTTTTCACATTCTCACGCTTTTCTTTTCAAATCTTACAGATAATCTAAAATCTATTCAAAATTCACAATGATATATTTTCAGACCGGTCTGTAAGAGGTTAAAAAATATTTGTATGGTTTTATTCTTCACAGGGCGTGAAGAAATTATTTATCACCTATTTATACTCCATTTTCAATATATTCATAAATTATTTTCAATAAATGTGCGTGTGAGTGTGTGTGTGTATACATACACACACACACACACACACACACACACACACACATTTATTGAAAATAATATATATATATACATACACACACATAATACATAAATATGTATTATTCATATTTATTTGAGATTAATTTGGGTACGCGCATACATTGAGTGCTGTAGAACATTAAAAATCGTAAGCATCAAATACTTTTCAAATTCAAAAACTATTTCCTGTTTGCAGTTCAGAATGCATTATTAAACCAAAGCTAATGCTTACAACCAATAAGTAGACGTATATAGATCAGTTAATTAATATTTATTATGTGAACATATTATTATATTTTTCGCGTTACAAAATAAATCTTTACATTACATATTTTAGTGTGACGTTTTTCAACACATTTGTGTTACTGTTCTTATACGTTTTTTATAATTAGTTCTAATAAAAAAAAAATCGATTTTATTGATGAGATGAAAAACTGTGTTTAGTTTCATATTAAATACTCAACAACTTTGTTATTGGATATGTATGTACTAGGGATGTTGCGGATCCATTTTTTCCCACATCCGCGGATGCGGTATGCGGATGCGAATTTTAAGAGGCTCACATCCGCGGATGCGGATGCGGATGCGGATCTCTATAAAAAATTTAAGTGTTGGGTTGGTAGAGTTAAAAAAACACAGTATTATTTACCCTTTTTTATTTAAACACAAAGTAATGAATGAACTACTAATAATAATTAATTATTTTAATAATTAAATTTAAATATTGGAGCATTATATTTAATGAAAAGTAGAATGGCCGCCTTTTCGGAGTCCAGTCTGTTTCGCAAGGGTTCGTATATTAATCCTGCGCTACTAAACAACTGCTCACTTGGAACACTGGCTGGTGGAGCTGATAAGAATTTGCGTGCCATTTTAGATAACAGTTTGAACTCGCTTTGATTAACACTCCACCATTTAAGAGGACACTCATTTAAATTAATTCGTTTCTTATTGCGGAAAGTAAGTAACTCCTTCTTGAGAATTACGTCAGGGTTGTTAATTTCTGGTGTTTTCTGACTCTCATCGTCACTTGATGAATCGAGGATCATGGCAAGATCACTAATTAAACAGGACTGACGTCCTGTACCTGAAGTCCCTGGTCGTTCCGTATCCGTGTCCATGGAATCTGTCATTTTCATTTTCTTCGCTTTTCGGTACTTGGAGTTATTTGTTCGAGAAGCCAAGATGTCTTCGGTGTTTCTGCTAATCTTCAATATATCATCTTTAATCTTTTCCTCAGTTAATGATGTGAAAAATTTGTTCTTATACCGAGGATCTAGGTAAGTGGCTATGATATATGAGTTTTCTTCTTCCAACAAAGTAGAAAATTTTCCTGTAATTCCAGCTTTTAAAGTTTTAGCTGCATGGTAAATTGGAGATTCCGGTGAAGCTGTCAAATATTCACTCACTTTTTGCGTCAGCATCCGAATTATCGGAATCACTGATGAGATGAGAGTGTGAGAACTGTTAAGTTCATGTGTGGCTTCTTCAAAAGGTTTTAGTAACTCAACACAACATTCTATTATTTTCCACTCTTCTGGTAAAATAGGGTCAATCTCGCTGTCATTTATGTAAAGGTTTAAGGCATCTTTGTTTTCAAAAACGTTCTAACATATAATATGTGCTATTCCACCGCGTAACACAATCTTGAAAAACTTTGAGATGCGGTTGGTTGAGCTTGTCCTGGATTTTGTGCAGTTGTTTTGGGCTATAGTAGAATGGTTAAAATGTGTCGATATTTTTTACATTTTGTTTGATACCCTTTATATTTTCTTGCGAGTTTAAAGAACTTCGAATGCAAGTTGCATCTTATGAACTGCACAATCCAAGTCTTGCAATTTTGCCAATCGCATCGCTCTTTTCATATTGGAGCCTTCGTCTCGAATCATGCAATGCACTTGATCATTTGAGATATTCCACTCCGAAAGCATCGTGTCAAATTTTTCAGCTATTATGTCACCTGTGTGGCGGTCGTCAAAGGTCTCACATTTCAAAATAATTGATGACCGTTCAAAATCGCTAGCTATCCCATGACAAGTCAGACTCAGCAAAGAGGCATTAGAGCTTGGATCTGACCAAATGTCAGAAGTAAATGACATGTGATCAAATTTTTAACAATTCTTTAACTTTGATAGCAATTTTGCCATACAGCTCCTTACACACAAATTCAGTGAAAAGTTGCGCCCTCTAAAATTGTATCTCGGTGCTATTTCTTGTATCAGTCTGCGAAAACCAAGTCCTTCCACAAAATTGAAAGGTAAATTTTGAAGCGCAATCATTTCTCCGATTAACTTATCAATTTTTTTCAAGTTTACGTTATTGACATCCCATTTGTTTGCTTTCTGTATTACTTCTTCTAATGAAAGCTATTTCTTCGCTTCTTGAAGAGGCGTAACACTTTTACCTTAAAACAAACAAAAAACATAATAATATATAATATAAATAAACTACTTTTATTTAACTATAAACGAAGCTCTCTAAAGTACATTTTAAACAAAACTTGTACTGTAATCGACTAATTATCTACATCTATCTATATTCTATCCATACATATAATAAAACTAGATGTTGCTCGCGACTTCGTTTATCGCTCTTTCCACTGGAATCCGGCATTTTTCCGAGATAAAAAGTAGTCTATGTCCTTTTCTATGTCTTAAACTATCTCCATACCAAATTTCGTTCAAATCGGTTCAGCGGTTGAAGCGTGAAGAGGTAATAGACAGATAGACAGACTGGCGGACAGGCAGGCAGACAAACAGACTTTCGCATTTATAATATTAGTAAGGAAGGAAGTAAGGGTAGGGAATTAGGGATTAGCAGTGATTGTAACGGATCGATGTTTGTGCATGCTAATCTTAGAAAAGAAACGGCTGGACCGATTTCGATGCAAGAATATATTGTGACAGGTTCTATTTAACATATAGGCTACTTATCATCCTGGGAAAATGTTTTTATTCCGGATAAATTCGTCGTTTTGTTTTTTCTGCAGTCCACGCGGACGGAGTCGCGAGCGTCCACTATTAATATTTCACTATAAATTTAATGGTACCTACAAATACAAACAAATAAAAATATTCTTTATTGAAAACCACAGGAACAAAACACAATGATCAAACTTTCTTGTACTACACTTTTAGCTAAATTCCAGTTTACTTACATGACAAATCTAAGATTTCGAATTCAAAACTCAGTTTTACGACTTGGTAGGATTGGACCTTATTAAGGAAATTACGTTTAGCTAAATTATATCGTTATTTTTAGATACCTATATAATTATCCAAAACTACTACAATATCCAAGGCTATAATATACAATACAAGTATAAATAAGTAAGTAGGTACCTAACGAAACCTAACAGTACCTAACTAAATTAGGTGATTTTGTTTAAAATACAACTTACCGGCATCCGTTTTCATTTTCTGTAGTTCTTTTTCTTTATTCGCTTTTTCAAACAAAGTAAACTCTTCAGGGTGCATTGATTTTAAATGATTTTTTAGCGACGATATAGTTCGACTAGCAGCACTCACTTTCCTTAACGTAATACAATAACTTACGTACGTGAACAATACAGTTACTTAGATGTAGGCAATTACACCACAATAAAAACAAACGCGCGAGTCAGATCTTGTCAGTTGTCACAACAAAACAGAAGCGAGCCGCGTCACCGTCACCGATTCACCGAAGTCCGAAACAAAATTACCGCGTTCTTATTGGTCAATCAGCACGCGTGGTCGAACGTGCCACTCGCCGGGCCTTCCTCTTTCTTTCATGTCGCGACCTGATACACATCCGCATCCGCTTCAGCTCAATTTATGCGGATGCGGATGCGGATGTCGAAATTGATGCGGATGTTCCGCATGTGCGGATGCGGATGCGAATATTCGCAACATCCCTAGTATGTACTAAAATTATATTAAAAACTTCACGTTAATTCGTGCCATAAACATTTAAAATATTTATGTAGTTGTCTATTTACGGAAACACTGAGTCTGCAAAAGTGTGTCAAGGAGACATTTTTCCAGGTAATATAAGGGAGAAATTAAATATTATTGTTAAAAGAACTTTATGTGAGGTAAAATAACAAAGATTCCCACAGAAAATACGTTGAAATTCGAGAATTGTCAAGAGATACAACATATTTGAAACATATAGACGTTGTTACCTGATACGTGCAATAATAATTTTATTATAGGCAATCCTTCTAAGTTGTGCTATTCATAATTTTATTAATTATAATTTTAACATTAGAAATTCAAAATACAAAGTTACTGCAACGTAGAATTACTTCCAATGGATCGGACAACGTTGAAAAAAAGGATAAATATGAGAATTAAGAAATAAGAAATTTTAAAAAAAATTAGGAAGCAAATTTGTTTACATTCTCTTGAAATTATGTACATTTTAAAATTGAACGCCTCTTAGTAAGTCAGCCTTTAGGAACATACATTTCACAACAATAATATTTGCATATACTTTGCTTTTCTTCTGAAATATTTCATAACTTTGGATGACGCATAGGAATTTCGATAAATTACAGTCTAATCAACCAATTATATTATCAGTTTTTATTTAACAGTATACGTTTGTTAATGATTTGTAAATAATTTACTATGTAGAATTTTGCAAAATATTTTATGTACAAAATGATTGTGTTATAGATGCTTAAATCGTTTTTCAATCTTTGTCATCATTTAGTAAATTCAACTTATTTCAGCCTAAACATTTGGCTGTTAACCAGAAATACCTGATTTTGATGCTGGTTTCAGCTACACACTTGTTCTAAATTGTTCGCCATGTAAAAAATATATACGTTTGTTGCATTGTTTTCTTTAAATTATTGTCAGTAACTATTGTAGACATTTGACAAGAATTGAAAGACATCGTTTTTTCATACAAATAGAAAATTCCATTCTCGCCCAGCCGCATTTATTACACTATAACCTATATTTTTGGTATAATTTATTAACAAATAATGTTTATACATTTGCCATATATTTTACGATCATTGCTGTCTTTCGAGTCATGGGCTGCAATTTGGGTATTCTCATCTGAGACATATTTCGTTTAAATAATGCCATCTGTTAAATCGCAAGTTGTGTTTCAGTATTTTGTGTAAATAGTGCTATCTGTTAGGTTCAAATATTTATATGGGTATTTTATTTAAACAGTGCCATCTGTTAAATCGCAAGTTGTGTTTCAGTATTTTGTGTAAATAGTGCTATCTGTTAGGTTCAAATATTTATATGGGTATTTTATTTAAACAGTGCCATCTGTTAAATCGCAAGTTGTGTTTCAGTATTTTGTGTAAATAGTGCTATCTGTTAGGTTCAAATATTTATATGGGTATTTTATTTAAACAGTGCCATCTGTTAAATCGCAAATTTAATTTCAGTATTTTGTGTGAACAGTGCCATCTGTTAGGTCCGAATATTTATATGGGTATTTTATTTAAACAGTGCCATCTGTTAAATCGCAAATTGTATTTCAGTATTTTGTGTGAACAGTGCCATCTGTTAAATCGCAAATTGTATTTCAGTATTTTGTGTAAATAATGCCATCTGTTAAATCGCAAAAGTACCTCATTATTTTATTTATATGATTTCATCTGTTAGGTACCAAAATTTATATGAGTACTATATTTAAATAGCGCCATCTGTTAAATCGTAAATTGTATTTCAGCATTCTGTGTAAATAGTACCATCTGTTAGGTTCCAATATTTATATGGGTATTTTATTTAAACAGTGCCATCTGTTAAATCGCAAATTGTATTTCAGTATTTTGTGTTAATAGTGCCATCTGTTAAATCGCAATTTGTATTTTATTATTTTGTGTAAATAATGCCATCTGTTAAATCGCAAAAGTACCTCATTATTTTATTTATATGATTTCATCTCTTAGGTACCAAAATTTATATGAGTACTATATTTAAATAGCGCCATCTGTTAAATCGCAAATTGTATTTCAGTATTCTGTGTAAATAGTACCATCTGTTAGGTTCGAATATTTATATGGGTATTTTATTTAAACAGTGCCATCTGTTAAATCGCAAAATGTATTTCAGTATTTTGTGTAAATAGTGCCATCTCTTAGGTTCGAATATTTATATGGGCATTTTGTTTAAACAGTGCCATCTGTTAAATAACAAACTGTATTTAGGTATTTTGTGTAAATAGTGCCATCTGTTAGGTTCGAACATTTATGTGGGTATTTTATTTAAACAGTGCCATCTGTTAAATCACAAATTGTATTTCAGTATTTTGTGTGAACAGTGCCATCTGTTAAATCGCAAATTGTATTTCAGCATTTTGTGTAAATAGTGCCATCTGTTAGGTTCGAATATTTATATGGGTATTTTATTTAAATAGTGCCATCTGTTAAATCGCAAATTGTATTTCAGTATTTTGTGTGAACAGTGCCATCTGTTAAATCGCAAATTGTATTTCAGCATTTTGTGTAAATAGTGCCATTTGTTAGGTTCCAATATTTATATGGGTATTTTATTTAAATAGCGCCATCTGTTAAATCGCAAATTGTATTTCAGTATTTTGTGTAAATAGTGCCATTTGTTAGGTTCGAATATTTATATGGGTATTTTATTTAAATAGTGCCATCTGTTAAATCACAAATTGTATTTCAGTATTTTGTGTGAACAGTGCCATCTGTTAAATCGCAAATTGTATTTCAGCATTTTGTATAAATAGTGCCATCTGTTAAATCGCAAATTGTATTTTATTACTTTGTGTAAATAATGCCATCTGTTAAATCGCAAAAGTACCTCAGTATTTTATTTATATTATTTCATCTGTTAGGTGCCAAAATTTGTATGATTACTATATTTAAATAGTGCGATCTGCTAGGTACCAAAATTTATAAGAATATTTCATTAAATAGAGCCATCTGTTATATCGCATAATATATGTCATTGTTTTATATAAATCGTGCCATCTGTTACGTGCTAAAATTTATATGAGCATTATATTTAAATAAAGCGATCTCTTACATCGCCAAATGCATCTTAGTGTTTTGTTTAAATAGTGTAATCTGTTATATCGCAAAATTTATCTCACTGTTTTATTTAACATACCAAAAATTTCAGCGAAACTGGTCCAACCATATTTCTTACTTTCTAGTTATTTTTGTGAAATTTAAACATAAAGCATTATAAACAACGTAATCCTTTTGCCTAATTCAAACTATCAATTAAGCAAATTTTATTGAAAGATTATATTATAAGAGTGTTTGTTAATCTCACAAAAGACAATGACAGAAGTATAAGCCATTCTAACTACTAATTCTTTTTTAATATTCAAAATAATTTTTGTAAATTTCAGCGAAATCGGTTGAACTTCTAGAATTTATAGTAATCGTCGCAGTACCATAAAAAATGTACCGAATCTTCTTTTACTGACTTTCAGTTATATCTACTCAAAATTTTATCGAAATCAGCTTAATGATAAAGACCTTAGTATTTCTCACGGAACTTTAAAAATATATCGAAAAGCCTTTTATTGGCATTTGTTGTTTCCATACAAAATTTTATTAAAGTAGGTTAAAACATAAGGGTTCGCAGTAATTCTCACGGAGCCATAAAATGTATCGAATATACCTTTGTTTCCCGTTTTGTCTCTTTTTAATTTTATTAAATTTAGTTATTAAAAGGGTTCTCAGTAATTCACATGGAACCCTAAAAATGTATCGAATATACCTTTACTCTTTTTCAGTTGTCTTCATTCTTAAAAGAATTAAAATTAATTATACTGTAACGCTCCTCAGTAGTTCTAAAAGAACCCTAAAACTGTATCGAATATCCCTTTATTGGTTTTTCAGTTTTTTCCATTTTTCATTTTATTAATTTCGGTTAAATTATAAAGGTTCTCTGTAATCTCACGGACTCCTAAATATGTATTAGATTTCTTTTTATTGGCTTTCAATAATAGATTTATTAAAATCGGCTTAATTCAATTAAACTAAAGGGTTAATTAAGGGTTAGCTAATTAATTAAAGGGTTCCTAGAAACTCTCACGGAACGCTAAAAATTCATCGAATATCCTTTCATGGGTTTTCAGATGACTTCCTTCAACATTACCATAATATTTTTTTATTATTGATTAAACTATAAGATTTTTAGTAATTCTCACGAAACCCCAAAGAAGAGTCAAACATTTGATATTTTTTAATTGTAGTTAATTTACCTCCGTGGATTAACCCGTGTGGACATAGAACAATTGGTTAACAATAGGATCTTTGATTCACTTGTAGTAAAATTGTCCCATTTTTAAATTTTCGTATAATACATGCAGGAACTATAAATGTGTATTATTTATATGAATATATAAATATCCTCAAACAATATTATTTTTACATAGTATTTGGCCATATTAATAAAAAACAATTTTCGGGCGACTGGCTATGCAATACACTGGTGAAATATTTTTATCAAAAAAATTGTGTTAACCTAAAAGGGGTTGGCCTCTTCATAAAGCCACTCCTTTCCAAAAGTCCGCTAATCGTAGTAATCACGAACATGTGCGTATTTGTGTTTAATAGCACAAAACCAACAGATCTGAAAGACAAGTAAAATTCTGCCGTATTATTTTAATTATACCATAATTTTAGAATAAATAGTACTCTCATATGTGAAACTTAAAAAGCTTTCCGTTAAACTGAATTTTTTTGACTGCAAATTAGCATTTAGAACAAAATTTAACATTTTTCTGTAATATAGCCGAAAAGCGCCATCTCTCGACACTAGCTTTTTGTAATAATATATATAGGACAAACCGGATGTAGTTTTGAAACTAGATACAAAGAACATATTTCGACCTTTAAAAATAATAAGTCAAATCCCATTTTGCTAAACATTTAATAGAAACCGTTCATAAGCTGAATAACGATCACAATTTCGATGTTTTGATTATGTGTGAGAAGGGGTTACGTTTAAATATTTTGAAATCCTTCGAAATTTTACAACATAAAGATAATAATAATATCTATCCTGAATGACCAAATTAACATTTATCAATCGCCATTATTGGACGCTTGCCTGTTACTATTTGGGTAATGGTTGGTAATGGTTTGTCTGTAACACTTGACAAGCATGTCTATCGGTGGTGGTCGGTGGCTGCTAGTAAGGATGCTTTCGTCACCCATTAACCATTGCATGACAGCAGTTCACTTAACGACGTTGTGTCTGCATTTGTTGATTGTTATTAATACTTGATGTGACTAGTTGGCATGAAACGTACGTAGAAATTAACTTTATAACGATTAGCGGACTAAGATAATTATAAAATTAACACTTGCTTAAGTGTTCGAAGTGTTAAGTGTTCTGTCAATTCTCTCGAATCAATATTCAATTCTTTGGATAGAGATTCGTAGTGGGAGAACAGATTCGAGGGTCAGCGGTGGGTTGAATGCTGCATATTAATGCATGTTGCAGGCGAGCGTCTATTATGGATTTCCGCGAATTAATACCTCACACAATAGAATACATATTCATACACTAGATTAACTGCTCAGCCTTGCATTGGTGTATGGCATTAACAGTGCGCTAGGTCATGATATAAGCCACATAAGATTCTTGTTTTCACAATATTACTTTGCCTTGCTAGATAAACTGAACAAGTCTCTTCAGTTGTCTGGATAAACATTATAAATGTGCACCGAGCCAAATATTGATCTAGTATTATAACAAAATGCATGAAAGATGTTATCTTTTTGAGTGTAAGACGTTACAGGGTGACATTGTAGTCATAACAGATAAAGTTTTATGATCCATAAGATGTAAACAGAAGCACAGACACTTCCGACAGCTCGTTTCATATTTAAAAAATATAGGGTTTTTAGATTACAATCACTGAAATTCACGACAATACCAGTTTGGATACGAATAATAATTTTGCTACCGAAAAAGATTATTTTATGAATAACTTCGTTATCGACAATAATTAAAATGACGTTGTATGCCTTTTATTGGATTAAATGCTTTGCTTATCGAATTCAACTTTGTGAAGTTCAGATCCATTGAGCTTAATAAAGTAACAAATTCTTACTTAAAGTTATTCACCTTGGACCCTTAGACGAATAAATTAATATTTAAAATGTATGTTTTTGGGCATAAATAACTTTTTAATAGCAAATGTTACTAGACATTTAGGACCTTTAGATGAAAAAATTATTGAAAATGATTATTTTTTCCCATGAATAAATTTTTAATCGCAAATGTTAATAGACATTAATGAATGCAAGAAATCAATAACTATAAAACCTATTATACTTGACATTATCTATTGTACTGGGTCAAAATACAAATTACTTATGAATAAAGTAAAGTATCCCTGAAATACTCTTAAATAGGAACTTAGTGTTTCTTAACTTTGACTATACAAGTGAAGATAATAGATATACTAAAATACAGATAGGATAATGAAAAACAAACACACATACAAAGAGATGAGACAAGATCACTTTTTTTTTATAAATAAAAAGCTGATGTTTTAAAGAATTGGATATAAACAATTTTAAATTTTATTTCTTTGATTAACTAGCTCATAACTCCAATAATTATGAAATACAAAAAGTACATAAAAAGTAATCTCTTAAAAGCATTGTAATTTACCATCAAAGTTGTTAATAATTCAAAAGATAAACATTCTCGCTATGCTTCGACTCAGACAAAACTCAGAAAAATAGTAAATACTTTTTTATTAGTAGTCGATTCGATTATAGCCATTCCTCATTGTTAGGAAATTGTAAGAATAATTAAAAAAGAGCATATAATAAGTGCTATCAAATGTGCAAAAACATATAAATCGAATAACATTCTACAGTTTAATAGTACCATCATTCTATAGGAAATTAGAAACACGATGGTTTTTCGGATTGTGAAATTGGTCGAATTCCACATACTCACATACCTTGATTTTATTCCTGTACTCAGATATATTGGTTCATCATGGAAAACAAAACTCATACCTACTCACATATTTAACATACATGTAATATTTCCCCAAACAGCGTAATAAAAATGTCACAGGAAATGAAACAGCTTTATTCACGGGCCAATAAAAGCGACCTGAGCTTTCGACGTAGATTTTGTACGCTCATTTCGTTTCAAACTCCCAAACGGCGAGCCAATAACACGACACGGTATTTACATCCCTGCATCGGCGCGTACCGAGGTCTCTTTATTGCGCAGGAGTTCGAAATCTTCACAACAAAGAACCGAATAAATAAGCTACACAATAAAATTCCAGTAACCAAAAAATATACAGTACAACTCACGAAACTCCGCCGCTCTGAATTGCCTGCGAATAATATAATGCGCAGGCTCGATTCTCCCCGACCCTTCCTTCTTCTCCGCCGCGTTCCTATTTCACGCCATTGCGACGCTTTCGAGACTGACCTCACAGCGGCAGAGCTTCTTGCGTTGTACTGTACTCTTGTGAACGTGAAGTTACATACTATATTTTTTTATTTGATCGACTGATGAACAGGCTTCATTATTAGACCTTTTCTTAGTAAGGTGCGTCGGTGACAACTACTGCTACATACAGATATATATATTCGTACACTTAACATCTCTCATTCAATGGTAAAACACTTCGATCACTCCACTTTTTCCGCGAAGCATACCTAAAACGCACAGCGTGAAAATGAACAATAAGAAGTAAAATGCGCCGCTGAATATCTGAAAAGAAAACAGACCATACCATTAGATATAGATGGTTATTTACTTTGTATTAGTGATTTTTTTTTTGAAATATGCCAATCTCACCCTGTCCTGCCACCGCCTATTCTCCATACACCGTTTGTAGGGCATCGTCGTGAAGGTGACGGAATTGTACAGGGGCACCCACACGTCCGGTATCAGCTTGTACAAGAAGTCGTCTACGATTTTCCTCATGCGATATGTCGGTCTCGTCACGAGATCCCTCATCTGTAGAGTAGAATTGTTGCCGATAATAATAATACGAATGTACAACAATATTTTAAAAACATAATACAAATATTATTTTTCATAAAAAGAAAATGTTTCTTCGATTTTTCTAGACAAGAAATTGCGGTTTTGTTTTATTGGTATAAGGTTTAATTCGGAGAAAGGCCGTACGTGCGATGATCCATGTGCGTTTTCAAATTAACGCCTGACAAAATTATGCGGCAATAAAGTAATGTCTGAAGATTGCATAATAAGAATTAAAAAAACTTTGTTGGACATGGACCAATATCATATAATTTAATAAAGTATACATCGTCATTCCACGCAAAGAACATAACATTTAATATAAAATATCTTTAAACCTATAATAGGCATCAATATTATTATTAAATCCGACTGAATTACGATAGAAAAACACGACTAAATCGCTAATGACTATTAAAAGTAAATTAATAAAGAAAAAAAATAAAAACGTTACTAAATCTTTGTAGGTTTTTTAAAAAGACATAATGCATAAGCGGTTGAAAACTTGAACAGCAAGTAAGCGGAAAGTAAATAGCGGAAAATACAATAGAGACATTATCGCTTTACGTTTTAGTAGGTATTGTATAATTTACATACAGACAAAGAACCGATAACATCAAGATACTTATCATAGACCATAGCGGCCCCATTTTATTTTGTCTAATTCTCACACTGGCGTTAGCGAGAAGACACACTTTGTTGCTATCGATAATTGTATGCATATTTTACAAAGTTACCATTGTTTTTATTACCAAAGTTACCTTTTTTATTTTATTGTTTTATTCCTGTAGTTTCTATAAACTACAGGAATAAAAGCCACGATTTTGATACAATTATTTTCCACGCATAAGTCTTTATGAATGTAAGAATTTTGCAAGTTAAAAAAATATTTAGTTATTTTTAAAAACCGTGTTTATTATATACAAAATTAAACTACTCCAAGGATATTAAATAGGTGTAATATGTTAGAAGATAAAAAATGTATACATTTCCAGAATAAAAATATGAATGTCTAACAGTTAATTAGAATAAAATTTTTTTGTAGTCTATTTACCACTTTCATTTTCAATATTTAATATATATCTATTTAATATACAGCACAGATTCTGGTGGTTAGAATAATTAAGAATATAAATGATAATTAAAGATATTTATGAATTACACACTTTTCGAATAAAGATGTTCTCGACAACGATTCATCAACACATCTATGACATCTGGTACTACGATACGAGCATAAGATGAGAGATATACATAATTTTATATTCAAATATTTGTAGACGTAATATTTTGAATTAATGACGATTTGTTTATTTACTATTTAAAAATAATCATAATCAGCGGCGATATTAGTTCATACGATCTTCAGCGCTTACCTCGATGTAGTTATACATGGCCAAGTCGCTGATAGCGTACGTGTCCTCCCATCTGGTCTCCGAGAACTCGTTCAGGATCGAGGACAGGTCGTCGTTGTGCTTCGCGAACAGGCGGTCCAGCAGCGTGCAGTCCTCGAAACCGGCGTTCATGCCTTGCCCGTAAAATGGGACGACGGCGTGGGCGGCGTCGCCGATGATCAACGCTTTGTCGGACACGTGGTACGGTCGACACTGGAAACCAATCGCGTTAATATCCATTCATTTATTATTACTTTTATATATTAGAGCGTCAATATCTCAACCTGTTGTACTTAAATTAGTTTAAATTGTCAAGATATAGTTGAACTCCTTTTTGTTGATATAAAACCGAGTGAAATAAAGAATCACCTTTACGGCCACGAGAGTGGAGGGACTGCCGCCAAAGAAGTCTTTCAATAACTTATCCTTGCCGATCAGGGGCACAGAATCTGTAAAGTACTTATCGAAGAAAGCAAGGAGTCTCTCCTCTGTGTTCAAATCCTTGAAATTCCGAAATGGCATGAACAACGTGACGGTCCAAGAGCGATCCTGATTAGGAAGAGCGATCATCATGAAATTGCCACGAGGCCAGATGTGTAGATAGTTTGGTGGCATCTGAAACTGAACACCGTGATCTTTAAACTAATGTTTTAACTCCGCTTTTCTTTTAGTTTCGACTACAGTCGCATTTAGCTACATCTTAATTTGTTTTTCAAATATACCATGGTCTTATTCACTTATCTTACTTGATTTGTCAGATTAATGCTATTTGGAACGATACGTTAATAATTATAAAGAAAATAAATAAAGACAACATTTCATGAGGAAATCTATCATTGTCAGTTCATCATATAACTAATTTGCTACAATAAAAACTGAAATATATTTTTTTGGCGAAAATTGCGCAGTTAATCCATATAAATTTGATATCCTTAAATTGATAATTTTATTATTAATGACTTATAATGATTAGAATTTAAGTAGATTTATTTTTTGAATTATATATATATATATATATATATATTATTGAATTTATTTATTGCTTGTGTTTAATAGCAGTTCATAAGTAAGTAATGCATCCAAGGTAAATTACTTAACAACTGTCGATATAAAATTTCACAAACTATTTTAAAGTGTATTGTCAGCCTACACGTGTTATTTCAGAAATTTGTTTAATGTGTTTCTATTTGCGACCAGAAACCTGTTGAATTGTTAAATTCTTTGACGTTAGCATCCCCAAACTGCCAGAATATAGAGAGTGAGTATTGTCTAACAAAATTGAAATGATAAGTCACAACTAGAACCCCGAATTCATTAATTTGAATAACATCCTAGGACATCATTTTCCTGTTCAGCTTTGCACTATCTATTAGTTGTGTAGGCGAGTTTATGGGTGCATGAAAGTACAAAAATTATGAATTGTATTGTGAGATCCTGCAAATTGAAGTTATGGAGAGACAAATATAGTGTAGTATTATTTTTCATAGGTGAATTCTATATTTTTATTCAAATTTGCATGAGCATACCCAACTTATTATTTTAAACAATCTATTTTCAAAATACCAAAATTAATTAATCAGGTTAAAATATATTTTGCACACAAAAATGAATGTATAGTATTGTATAGTATATTCAGCAATTCCTTGCCGATTCATTAGTTAATTCATTTCATCACTGTGAGAAATTCTGATTTCAAGTTGGTACATTGATATACTCACATGGCCAGCTGCGCAATTACTAACACAATAGCTTTATAGAAGTCAAGTCATTGTCAACTCGATGTGGAAGCGATATGTATCAACATGTGTGTATTGAAAGCGATGTCATAACAACAACGTTTTCTTTGTGCTGTCAGTTTTGAGTTTGCGTTATTTTTTAAATAAATACGCCCTCCAACACCCTTAAAACACCAAATCAATGCATTTCTATTAATACACTGATTAATATTTGAGTACATATATTAAGCGAATCAATAAATAGTTTTCAAAGCAATGTGTCAAGATCGAATTCCTGTATTTCACGAAAAACTATTCATTGAAGACGCATTTATGCGAGAACCGAATAATGTCTTGTCTAATTCTCTTGAACTCTACAGCATAATAAGAAAAAGGCATTCGAAGTTGACTCGATTCTGAATCGACGGGACTTAAGGTAATTGCACAACTGGTATTGTTTATTCAATGGTATTGTTTCGCTCGAACGCGCACACCCTTCTTGTAATCTTTTAAATTGGAAACAAAACGATTATGGATCTAAATACCATTTTATATATTTTCATTTTCGCTTCTTTCAAATGCGTATTTGATTCCATTATTTAAACAGCGTTTGCTATACGTTAGATGTTATTCACCGTATAGTTCAATGGTAATAGTCTTAGTCCTCTCTCGCACCACGTTTCTATTAATTTTTTTAAGAAAAATATTTATGCATTAAAACTGCATTGTCTATGATCGGGAATAAAATTTAAAGTCAAACATTGCAGCGAGTATGTATCTTTTTAACAATACTTAAATTTAGATACTCATGTTCAGTTGCATGTTGCCATTTCTAAATTTTGATTTTCTCTTTTAGATTTAATGACATCGGTAACAAAAAGCGAATTGTGATTCACGTGATTTGATAATCGATAAACAAAAAGTCAGCTTGTGATTTATTCACACAGACAGGACCATTGATATATGTTTATTTTGAGGCTACATTATTCATAAACAAGTAATCTTTAGTTTTTCTTTTTATTATCAGGATACACGACTTTATTAATAAATAGTTGAAAGTTATAACATGGTCACACCAAATTTGAATCCAAAAAATAATCACGAATCCATGAATCTATCCGACGAATATAGATAAATCTTTTTTTTTTTAATATAAAAGCATATAATCCAATTTTAAACTTAATCTGAAACTATTTTATCGTAAACATTCCAAGTAAAGCTTACATGATGCTATCGTATTGCATGTAAACGGGAATAGGCACGTCTTCGGTTATATACAAACTTACCCCGCCGTCTTGCCCCGGTGGTATGCACAGTTCTAAGTAGCCGTGTTCTATATACTTCTGGCTGTAATCGAATTGTGGTTGTTTCATCATGGCTTTGCGTACGGCCGAAAACGCACCGTCCGCCCCTATCACAAGGTCTGTATTGATTTGTACAGATTGCTTCGTGTCAGTTCTGGAAATGTTTATGTGATTAATGAACTAAACTTATTTATTGAGTTTTATAGACTGCTCTGGAAGCGGTTTTTTTCACATTTTACTTAGATATCAATCCTATTTAATGCTGTTAAAATACAGTACTGTACATAGTATGGATACATTCATTTAATATTTTTGCTATCGTAGTTTAACTATCTATCTTGAATACACAACAGCAAAGAAACTTTACTGTTTAATTTAACTATAGCTATTCCTTATTTTAAATATCGTTAGCAAAACGTAAATGCTTTAAGAGGTTTTCCCGCGCAAGCGTGCGATTAGATACTGGTTAGTGCCTACTTACTGTGTGGATTTTTCGTAATCTGGTCAATAGACTCCCAAGATGAGTATTTATTTATGGTGCGAGAATTTTTTAAATGTTAATTTAAATAAGTTTCATATCTTGATTACGTATTTTGTATCACTGATAACTAAGATTTCGTGGATTTTTGAATTACAATTATGGCTAGACTGAAAACAACCATTTAATCTAGATAATGAATATTCATGAGTGTTTATTATCTAGATTCAATGACTGTTTACAGTTGAGTCCTAGTTATAATTCAAAAGTCCACTCAAATGCAACAAAACCGGAAAAGGCTTCTTAGATCCTTAAATGAGTAAAGAGTTTTATACTAAAGAGTGAAAATAAAGATTAATATTTTCTTTAGAAACACGTAGTGATTTATAAAATAATACCTACAAAGAATCTTTACTGACTTACCAATCATTTGATGACTTAAATATCGTTTTAGCTGATTACTATATATAACTATTAGGTTTACTTTAATATAATATTCAAAAAATACATATTAAATAAATCATGCATACAGTGCATATTAACTAATTTGCCTTAATGCTGACAATATAAAAATTAAGGCTTACTTGGTGAAAGTCAGAGTGCCTTTATGTAGATTTGCTTCCACTAACTTATGGTTAAAATGTCTTTCTACATTTGAGTACTTTTCTGACTCTGAAAAATTCAAATTTATTCAAGATTTAATATTATTAAAAATTAATAACATTTGGATTGGGCACATAGAAATTCATCTATGAGCCTAATTGCATGAAAACCAAACATTATGAATTCCATTTCTATCTACATAATTTGATTAGAGAAAAAAACCGGCCAAGTTCGAATTGGACTCGCGCACCGAGGGTTCCGTACAAACCTGTAGGTATATGGATAAAAGTTCACCCATCACGACAATCGAGTCATGGTTATGGTATTTTTATTGCAAAATCAAATCCATAACATTACAACGTGGAAAGCTGGAGGAGTGTAAATTTAAAACAAAGGTCTCTTTATCGTTTCAATAATCCATTATTTAATATTAACATAATATATCATTTATTTTATACGATAGAGGTATTAAACTGAAATAGCTACACCAGCCTTTCAGCAGTCTTGCCAAAGTTATTTATTTACAAAGCTTTTTAGTCTCTATTTAGAAATCTGGTTCAAAAATACTAATTAAGTATTAAATTTGAACCAGATCTGTAAATGGTGACTGAAAAAGGTATGAATAGTATCACATTGAACATTGGAGTTCGAAAAAACGTTATCTATAGTTGTACTACTTCTTGTAGTGTTAGTGGTTATTAACGGAAACATATTTATGGATGAAAAATATGTGGAAATTCCATTTTGGGTATTCATTCTAAAATTGATATTGAAGTCTCCCACAACAATCAGACTAGAACATGAAGTATACCTATTGAGGTTGCTGCCGTATATTGTTGTATTTATGCATTGTATTGCAACATTAATTTGACATTGTGATGACTTATATACAGTTATCACTCTGACATTAAACATTTAAAATGCAAGCATTCACAATGACTGTTTGTAGCGCCTGGGTTATTTAAATAATGTCTTTTACATGATCCATCTGTCACGGCATCCTTAAGATTGCGACGTCCATACGCGATACAATGTTACCCCTTCCCATACATAGAGATAAGTCGCGTTCAATGCGGTAACTACAATCATGTTTATAATTTTTTTTTTTTTCACAACTTTAAGGCAATTGACCTAAGTATTTGATAGGAATATCAACTTGATACCTCTACGGGTTCATGAGGAAAAGGGTAATAAGTTTATAATCATTAAAAAAAATATATTATGTGATGTAACTAAAACTTTAAGATTTCGGAAGTTTGCCTTTATGTAGGCTATAAAACGTTGCTTCATACCAAATTTCAAGATTCTATGTCGACTGGAAGTACCCCTTTAGGTTTTGATTCCCTTGCTAGTTGCGAGTTTTAAAGCAAGAGCTTGAAATTGCTATTTCTTCTGATTGCGTTAACATAGAAGTTTAATTTTGTTACGGCTTAAAGGTATTATAGACTTAAGTATTTGATATGAATTTCAATTTAATACCTCTACGCGTTAATGATGAAAGATGTAGCAAGTTTAAAATTATTTAAAATATTTTTAGTATATGATGTAACTAAAAATTTATTGTTTTCGCAATTTTTCCTTTATCAGTACTATAAGAAGTTGCTTCGAACCAAATTTCAAGATTCTGAATTCACGGGAAGTACCCTTTAGGTTTTGATTCCCGTGTAAGTAACAAGTTTCAAAATAAGCGGCTTAATAAATTGCTGTTTCTTTTGAATGCGTTGACATTGAAGTTTGATTTTGTTACAGCTTAAAGATATTATAGACCTGAGTATTGATATGAATTTCAATTTAATACCTCTACGTCTATGTAACTAAAAAATTTATGATTTTCTCAATTTTTATTTATCTGTGCTATAAGACGTTGCTTCGTATCAAATTTCAAGATTCTGAGTTCACGGAAAGTACCCTGTAGGTTTTGATTCTCTTACGCGTGTCGAAAATTTTCTGTATAAACGGCTGTATCTTTTGCGTTATGCGTTACGCGTAATGCGTTAGCTTAGAAGTTAGATTTTTTCACAGCCGCAAGGAACAGTAGACCTGAGTATTGGATATGAATTTCAGCTTGATACCTCCACGCGTTCCTGAGAAAAAGGGTCTCGACGGACAGACGGACAGACAACAAAGTGATCCTATGAGGGTTCCGTTTTTTCCTTTTGAAGTACGGAACCCTAAAAATAGGGACCTCTTTAAAATATTAACATTAATTGCTGACGACTTGTAAAGATTTCATAAATTTAATATGCTTGTATTAGATAAGAAAATTCTGACTATATATATATCATTGAAAAATAAAGCTTTAGTTAGATACAAGTATTACGATTTTTATTATAAAGTCAATAATATTATTTATTCACGATAATAATTGTTGCACATATACAAAAAAAAAGAATAAATTATTTTCTCGCTTACACTCCAAGTTGGGCGAATTATTTGTAAATTTTCCTATAGTACTACTCCTATCTAAATGTGACAACTATGTTTATACTGTGTCATTTCATCGGTAGTCATAGCCCGTTAGTATATCTTATAAAGCGTCGAAAACTATAAGACAAACTTGCAGATCTATCGTAACAATACAGTTAAACAAAAATCTAGAACGAAAGCGTTCATAACTATAAAAAAATTCAATACAATCCGCTTATATTTTAATGTCCTTATGTTGAATATGGTTTAATAATAATTGTTTTACACATACGCTATTGCAATATGAATGCAATAAATTACATTCTTATTCAATACAAAACAAACATAATGTGTTCATACGCCTCAGCAATAAAATAACACTTGTTATTTTATCATATAGTGCAAACCAAATAAAGATTTACTCACCTTGTAATAACAATCCATTCAAATAATTTCTGCCAACTGAGTAAATACACTGTAAAACAAAACAAATGAGATAGCTTGACGTACATTACAAATGTTTTTAACATAAGGAAAAGTTGATGCTCGCATGAAAACAATGCGAAAGGCGTACACAATTACAAATTCTTGAAAACAAAGTATAGTTATACTTGATGATGAGATAAATAAAGACGAATTAGACGCGAAATTCTAAATTCCTATTGACAGTAAGAATCAAAGAGAATAATGATGTAAGAAAAAAAGTATCATTTGAGAGATGTGGTAACGTGAGGACAAAAATCAATGAAATTAAAACATGTATTTATTAAGGGCGTCTCATAAATAATATCGGTTTTCATAACTGAAATTCAGACTATTTTTATACATATCTTAACTTGTTACGATAAGTCTCTAGTTCTATGAAGAGTATATTTGTTCTACATTATTTTATGATATGATACGACCTGTACTAATTGACGGGGAAAAAAGTTTTGATAGTAAAACCTATGGAGTGCTATAAACTATACATTAGAAATTCTTATATTGTTAAGACATTATTGAAATCAAAGCAGGCGAGGCAGCAAAGGAAATAAGTGAAACTGAGAGAGAAGATACAATCAATGAATGAGCAGCATAGCGTTGGTTTAATCGTTTTAATCTTGAAGATTTAACGCTGGTAGATCGTTCGCGCTCTGGACGCCCATCTGTGTGGAATATTGAAGCTACAAAAGATGCAGTAGAAAACCAACCTAGTTCTAGCACTCGCCAATTATCAGACTCCTTAAACCCTTCCAAGACACCATACTTCGCCTCTTATAACACCGATCTACAGCATTTTTGCGCATGGGACATATGTACATTATTTATATTGTTTTTATAAATAAAAATAAGAAAAAAACAAGAAATAGTCATGTATTTGATTATTTGTGAAAAAAATGCAAAAAACCAACTAAAAAAATACATGGAATTTGTACATAGAAATGATTTATTAAAAGATAACAAACGTCTATTTATGATTCATTTCTCTTAAATAGAGTCCGAATGTTTAAAAAGGAACAGTTTTGCTTTTCCTGTTATCTTCAACAGAAGTTTCTTTTATCAACCCCGAAATATAATCTCCCATCATGCTTTCAATGTTTGGCCTTGATATTGTCCCTCCAATTCCATTATTTCTTTATGGAAGCGTCTCCCTTGTTCTTCCAAATAAGCCCCAATATTATCCTTAAATTTATCCAATTGAGAATGTAACATATGTATCTTTAGAAACATGCTACATCCGATGATGCAAAAATTCAAAATCATACCAGTAATCAGCTTGTCATAACTTTCATTTCTATGGTTTCCAAGGAAACCATGAACTACTGCCTCAAGATCATAGAAATAGGAAAGCATAAAAGTATTCCTATATAAACAAAATGACCAAACGAAACTAGATTCGTAGTAGGCGTGGAATACGATATTGGCTTCGCGCCGCCGTACACATGTCCACCATGTGTCTAGGGTTACCAGATGAAAAAATCAAAAGTCCGGAAAAAAGGCCTAATTTCCATGGAAAAGTCCTGAGATTTTATACAGTGAGAATTTTCTTTCAAACGTATTATTATCGTTTTTGTACACTGCGGATCTAGTTTTTTTAATTAAAGAAATCTTTAAAATATAAGCTGTGTTTTATGGAAAATCCTGAGATATCATGAGATTTGCAAAATCCGGCCACAATCCTGAGTAAAGTCGAAAAATCTTGAAATCTCAGGACAAATCCTGAGATATGGTAACCCTACATGTGTCCTTATTCTTACTCTTTCTGTCGTCAACGAGTATCTTCATTCTTCCTCTTTCTTTCTCTTCGGTTACGAAATAACAGTGTCATTCAAAATTAAATGTAAAAAAAAATTAACGTAAGGTTCATTTGGTTTAAAAATATCTCGTATATTCTCATTTACATTTGTGTGAGTCGTATGACACGAATGAAGGTAAATTTTTCGACGTTATAATTCTATGCTTTTCTACTTCGTTGCTTAAAACCTTCCAGGCTTTTTTTCTTCTTATTGCTAAGTAACCATGGGAATATCACAATCTCTATTTTTTTTTTATTTGAGGGCTTACAAAGATTTCAGCTTCAATTTTCGCTTCTGAATACTTCAAAAAAAATGTAATAGGCAAACGCTCTATCATACGCAAACACATACTGTTGTACACATATTGGCAACGCAAGAAACACTACCCCGACCCTCTTATTTCTTTTTCGACAGTTACAGCGCGCAATTAGACACTAATTGGGCATGAAAATTAAAAATATCCAAATCGCTATAACTTTTTTGAAAGCAAATATTTTCCGTGTCCAATCGCAATTTTATATATTTTTGCTTATACAGTCAGAATATATTAAGCAAATCCCGTGTGCAAGAAATTTATATTTTTTTGTTGACCGGTTTAATCATTGGATAAGACTTAAGAAAGTTGTCGAATAAATTCTCACGAATTCAAATAGATTCAAACGAAACATCGAAACATGTGCAAACAGCGAAAGATGGTCGTTTCATTAAACACATTGTTACTTGTTATGAAAAATGAATTTATCTACACAATGCATACAAGAAAAACCTGTGGTTAGACAAAGGAAAATCACCTAAACTCGTCGTGAAGAGAGGTCATTTCAAACTGAAAGTCTTTTTATGTGTCTGTTGGAATTATGAAGATTAGGTGTATTTTGAAATAATTCCAGCTGCCAATTAAACAGCTAACACGAATATTCGAGATTTTCTGACACAAATATCCATGTTTAGTAAACCGAAAGCGGGCGCGCTTACAACATAACAATGCTAGACTATATACTGCATAAGTTACAGGGATAATATAGAAAATCTTGACAGTATTGAACTCCTAGTACATCCAGCATTCAGTCCGAAAATTGCACCGTCAGACTATTATTAGCGAAATTCTTTCTTGGAAAAGAATTGGGGTCCAAAGGAGATGTAGAAAATGCAACGCGGTAATTACTTGCATTTAAGCCCAAGGAATGGTTTTACCAAGGTCTCAGAGTTTACTGGACGTTGAGTTAAGACCATAGAATACGATGGATTATACTTTGAATATTAAAGTTTTCTTTTTGTATGATTATCACAAAGTGAACATTAAAAACCGACATTATTTATGAGACACCGTAATATTTATTGAAATCTATTACTCCATGTTAATAAAATCACTTAACAGTGCAAAGATATTAAAAATAGCTCTATAAAAAGAAATAATATCAATTCAAGGGCCGCTCAAAAGTTTGCATGAACTAAACCGTGCGAGCCAAAATTAATTTTTAATTAATATGTCGTTCGACGAGAGTCGAAAATTATTTTAAATAACGGAAAGATTATGATATTTCTACTAAAATAGGACACTGTATTAGTTACCTTTGTTGGATTATGATTTGAGGGATATTCTGTCACGCGCGACTTCCTGTTATATTTATGGATGTGATTTTGAGCTTCTCGAGTTCAAAAATATAGTTTCCTAAAGCTCAAAGACTTATTTTTAAGCTATTCTCAATAATTCTAAAAACGTCTGACTTTAATATACCATTTCCAAAACTTTTTACTGCTTTCGAACTCAAGTCTTCAAAAATATACCTAGCAAGAAATTATTGAGTTTCAGCTAAAAAAAAACGGTTATTTCAAGCTCTCTGAGCTCAAAAATATAGATATGTATTTATATATAATTTTATATATATATATTACAAAAAAAAACTCTTTTTTTTTTAACTACTAAATTTATTCAACTCGTTGTTTGATTTTAATCTGCTTTGCAACATATAACGCAGTTTTTAAGCAAAGAAAGTTCATGGATACTAAACATCAATCCGACAAGAAAATTAGAAGTTTTTAAAATCTTTGTTGCGAATTTTTCGTTAACGATATCTCTCGAATAAAGTAATCGATTTCGATATAGATTTTAACGATTGGCATTGCTTTCTAAACAGAAAACCTAGTTAGATTTTAGAATTTATCGGTGGAGTAGCTTAAGAATCATTCTAAAAAAAACTTTTTGAAAACTTTTTCAACGCACACACACAAAGACATACACACATCATTCGGAAAACGATCACAATAGATTCTTAGGATCCTAAAACGTCAAGATCTGTTGATAACTCTATTTTAGGAAATCGAACTGAAAACTTCCCTATATTTGAAAATTGTTCAATTTTCATAGCGAGAAGTTAATAATATTATGTCAATATTTTTATGGAGGGAAAAGGTTATTGTATCGTGTTTTACTCTATACAAACATTTAATCTTATTTTGAATAAAAGTATTTTTAACTTTCCGCTATGAAAATAGAAAAACTTTCATCAAATTGGAAAGTAACTCTTTTCGTCCCGATTTCCAAAAACCGAGTTTTCAACAGATCTTAACGTTTTAGAGTCCTATGAATCTGTTCCAACAATTTCCCAAATGATGCGCGTGCGCGTGTGGAAAATCTGTGTGGGTGAGTGTGCGTGAGTACCTGCGTGTGTGCGTGCATGCGTGCTTGAATGCGCGAGGGCGTGCGTATATGCGTATTGTGTGTAAACCACTCATAACTTTTGACAAGCTACCGAGGTTCAAAAGGAGTCCACTCCTTTATCACACATCGATAAATTTTATCGATGTTTAAATAAATTTTAAGCAATCTCAAAAATAAAGGTTTTAGAAAAAAGTTTTTCAAAATAATTTTTGACTACTCTACCAATCGGTACCAAAATCCAATCAGGCTCCAATCCAAACAGGTGCATGAACTACCGTAAACTGTGTAACAATCAGTTGATTTGTGCAAGAGATATATTAAAGAAAAATTTCTTAAAAAGTTTCTTATTACAATATTTTATAATTTTTTTCCAAAATTTTGTCGATTGTTTTCCTTTAAAAAAACAACGTTGATCGTAGCTAAATTCATCAAAATTGTTTGATTTCTTTAAGACATTGTAGTAGAAATATTGTACAAAAAGGGTTTTTTGAATATTGTTTAAACTAATCTACCGATAAATTCCAAAATTATAGACGTGAAATTATATCAATGAGCTTGAATAACTTGAAAAAGCACTAAAACAGATCTTCTGAAAGCAACGAACTCAATAATTGATTGCTATTTTATTTTTAAAAGCTTTGAACTCGGGTGTAGTAAGAAGTTCCACTGACGGCGTGCAGGGTCAACCGTCTTTCAAATTTTTAAGCGCAAATACTCATAACCAATATTTAAAACTTACGAAGCTTAAAGACACTCCGATAAATATAAAAACGAAAAGTTTTAGGGATGGCCCGCAGGATCTACCGTCTTGCAATTTTTTTTAATTGAAAACTTGTAGTAATTGTATACACATATAAATAGATAGCATTTCTCATTTACAAAGTCCCTATTAACGATCACTTTTATAGATATCGGTACCTGATATAAGCTATAGGAAATTTCTTACAAATAAACCTAATTGTATCTTGAACTTTATCCAATCATAAGACTAATCGTAAATAATTATAACATTGAAAATTACGTAGTTGAATATACGGTAGTGTGCATATCTCATGGAACTCTGAATACGGCTTTGAAGTGTTTTAGAATTTCAGTTTGTGTTCGAGATTAAATTTCATACTAATATCTAGCTCTATATGAGAGTGCTCGAGTAATATGAGCAACGGGATAAGTTGGTTATATTTATTTCCAAAAATATATATTTACAATACAATAACAGGCAAATTTTACCTATTTATTCTGTAATTTATGTTATATGTTGCTATTAGTAGTCGAGATCCATAAACTAGCAACAACCCAATCACTTATGTACAGTTGAAAACCAAAACTTTATGAAAATACAAATTTCCATCGAAATCGTTTGAGCTTATTTAGATGTATCCTTTATACGTCTCTCTCTCTCTCTCTGCGTCTGTGTATGCGTGTGTGGGTGTGCATGTGTGTGTGGGTGTATGAGCGGGTGTAGGCGCGTGAATGCGCGTATGTGTGTGTACACAAGAAGTTCTTACATAAAATATTTCGTAAGTACCTGATTATTTTTACGGTCATAAGGAATGTCATACATGGATCCATCTAGGCGGTGTATCATGCGCCCCCTCATCGGTATGCCGTGCTCCCTCACCACCAGCTCCTCCAGGCCGACATCTCTTAAAGCACATCTTCCTCTCAAAGATAACGCCAAGTTGATCGATCTCCCTCGTATTTGTGGTGTTTTTCTTATATCTATGTTATAAATAGAGATTTACTCATTATTAGACATTAAAATTACTAATGAAACTCAACTTATGTACTTTTATAACTTTATGCCACCAATTGTTTACTTATGTGTACATATTATATTTATATACGTATGTTCTTTTCACACAACCACCTTGTCAGTCCACCGCATTTCGAATCTAATACTTAAATTATTTCTGTTCACAGGTTTATCTACACGTCAAAAGGAGACGATTTCGTAAGCAACAAATCCTTCTATTTTTACGCAACTCTTTCTTACTATATTTATATTTGACTTTTTATATGAATTTTATTTTTGAAATAAGATTGATATAAAAAAAATTATCTTTATGAGAATAAACAACTCTTTAACCTTACTTAACTTCATTAACTCAGTACAGTTTATATACATACAGAATTTAATTAACGGTTTTACAAAGCACTTCCTATCAGTCTCAAAACTCATTTGTATCGTATAATAAGTGTCACACCTTCGTACTTCCTGATCAATGTTAACCTAGATTAATTTTTATAAGCTTGCGATTTATTTTAACAGCTGTCAAATTATTAGCAATCAAAAGGGAGCCGGTTTTGACCCGCTTTTACACGTGCCTAAAAGTGAGGCCGCAGAACAAAAACAATTTCAATTATAATGCTGTAGCCAAAACCAGTTTTTTGGCTAGGATACATTTCAACAATACACTTCGTGTATTGACAGCGGAATATTGACCGTGATTAGACATTGACATCCAATGACATGATAATCTCCTAGCAGGGAACTCTTCAACGATCTGAAGCATCGCTTCGAAATTTGGCATACACTGAATGTGTTTTGTTTATTGATAAAATTCGTTTGTAGGAATTGATACCTCATGCTGTAGCGAGAGCCGTCCCTCCACGAGAAAACTTTCAATAGCATCGACATTAATATTTATATATGCAATCAGAGCCTTAAACTGAGATTGTATTAAAAAATCGTTTTGATTGAACCTAATTTCTAAAACACCATAATATTTGTATTTAGTGTTAAATAATATTCAACTTTTTTTAATTTATGTTCTATTATAAAGGCATAAACAAAATTTATCTATATTACTACACTAATATTTGTTGAAATATTGAACCGATTTTTAAAACTGTTTTACAAATAGAAAGGCATATTATTATTGATTAATAGGTTTTATATATTTTTTGTCTTTTACATGCACCAAATTTTCATATCAACCCACGCAAAAGTTTCAGCTTTCGATAATGTTATCACATATATTTTCACATCCATACTTACATCTTTATAATATTACTATGATGTCATGGATAATTTTACGTTTAAATGTAACGAGACCACAGACAAACATGCACACCACTTCTAAACATAAACACTATATTAATTATTTTAAGAACACAATCATGAACGAGACATAGAATGAAAATATATTTCACGGTCGTGAAACTACGAGGATCATAATCAATACATGGTATGGACATTCATTATTTGTTACTATTAATAATCGTGACCAAGAGCAGTATCGTGACCTGAATTGAGAACGAAATCGAGATCGAAATAAACAGCGGAACAGGAACTGGACTCGTTTACAGGAGCGGATTTGGTATAATAATTGTAAGAGAGGTCGCTCAACATAAAAGTAAAAGGTTTCGTTCAGCGTCCACGGTGGTAGAATTGTCTGTGAAAGCCTATAAAATAACACATTCTAACTATGTAATCGGCAATACGAAAACGCCCACCTTCACGATATTCGTAGAGTTGAACTCTATGGCCTCTCCTCGCCAAGTATAAGGCTTCTAAAGAGCCAACCTGTAAGAAATATAAAAGGAATTATATAACAAATTATACCAATTAAATGAATAAATAAGATTTTATACTATTTGTAAAAGCACATTTTGTATTTCTCCATGGTGATAAATCAGGTTTATTTTATTGTCCACTTCGATAAAATAATTAATCTTTAGATGACCTCATCATCATATTAATGATTTCATTACCATATTTTTTTATGTCGGTGACTTCATTGAATAAACATGAAGTAAAATAGCAAAGTAAAAAATGTCATTCCCGAAAACAGACAATGACCGCTACAAAGACTTTTATTTATTTTTTACTACTTGCTTTTGCCTACGGCTCCATCGTAGGAGAAGTAAAATTAATTATTTCTACTACACGTATTCATCAAGTTGTAACAATAATTTAAACACCAAGAAAACGAACAAAATACCCTCTGAGAGATACTTTTCCAAAAATTATAGATGACGTTATTTTTCATTTTTAATGATAGCTAAAATATAAGTTTTGTTATCAAAAGGTTCAGCGGTTTCTTTTTTTTAAATAAAAATTTCTACTCTTATTTCACCCCTTTCACCGTTAGTTTTAAGAACGATGTTTGTGTTTATTTTCTGTTAGTAATGATTAGCTAAAATACAAATTTTCACATCAATAGTTTCAGTGGTTTCGATTTTCTGAAGAACATTCAATTCCGCATTTTACCCCCTTTAGTGTAAATTGAAAGAAAAGTACATGCATTTTTCTTTATTTCTACAAGTAACTAAAATGTTGAATTTGACATTTGTAGCTTCAACGGTTTCGATTTTCCATACAAGAGTATTTTACCGTTTTCACCCCCTTAGGGGTTGAATTTTTAAAAACGCTTTCTTAACACTCGCTTACGTTAGGTATAACAGGAATCTCTATACAAAATTTCAAGTCTCCAGACCCAGCAGTTTGGGCTCTGCATATCAACGCAGAGCCCAAACTGCTAAAAGAGAGTAAGCTAATTGACTAATATATCATCATCAGTCAATCAGCTTACTCTTTTATATATACTAGCTGAACCCGCCAGACGTTGCCAGTCTATATCATGTCTATACGATTGAATTGAAATTTGTTAATATTTTCAATAATACATTAATTATTTTTTATGTAATAAATCAACAAAAAAAAAACTTGTACATGCCAATTTTCATTGTGACCGGTTGAATAGTATAGTATAGAAAGAACCGGTGGAATGGTTGGTGTGCTGCAGAGCCACCTGGTGGAGAATTATAATAAAGGGGATAACACAAAAACCTTCTCCATGGAATTATACATAAGCGTGCCATTTGTCATGGTGAACGGTCGAACGGTGTAGGAGTTTGACGATAACATATATACACTCATTTATATATATATAAACATATTATGGACATATTCATACATTCTTCGTTACAAAATACATTCCTAATGACATTAATTAAGATGTAATCACGTTTTATTTTATTTACGTATTTGTGTTTATTTCAGTCACTGTTCCTACAAGTCTAGTTACAACGCCATTAATTTTTCCTATTTTTCTCTAAATAGATTAACCCTTCGTGAACATTTCCCAATCATGAGTATTCTTTGTTTGCGTCATTAAGTAATTCGATATTTTTATTCAATTCAATGAAGTGTCCCGGACACTTCAATAGTAGTGAACGCATAATAGTGCTTTCACGGATAGATTGCTAATGAAACTGTGAAAACCGATATGATTCGTAGACCGCTACAACGAAACCGCCAGCGTTCCTACCTCTACCTTTAGCAAATAAAGCCGAATGAATCTACAATTTTAATTGTTCGCACTTCAACTGAAAACTTAACAATCCCATGGTTGTCCATTTCTTTGTTATCGTGAAACCGGCACAAAAATACTACTTTATTATCCGTCCGCACTACTGCATACCGGAAAAGTACCTGGTTCCTTGCATTTTACATTGTAACTTTTACATAAGTTTTTGTTAAAAAAAAATACTATTAAAATTACTCATGATTATAGTAATAAAATCCTTCGCACGCCGCAATGCGGACTTGGATCACAGTTGATTGCAAAAAAAAAACATGAAACCAACTCAACTTCAATAATTCCTGCTAACAATAGAATATACTATTACAAAGGGCCATTTTTATTCCTCAAACTGAATATCACTTTTGTCCTTTCACTAGATTTAATTATAACTAAAAATCACTTCGCAAAAAAAATTGCCGACTTTGACCTTTAGGTTCACGATAAATGCGTAAGCACATAACAGATCAGTACTTTTTTCTCTTTTGATTGTTAACCGATTTTCTTTTAGTAACTACGACGAGCTTTAGTGTCAACAATAAAACAAATTTGGAAACATTCGCATTATTTTTTTCCCACCTTCGACGCAAAGGAGAAGCCTACAAGCCTACTCGTCACACTTCCCGCCTCTTACGTCTACGTAAGAGGCGGGACACAAAATGAACGGGTGTACAAAAGAAGGAAAAATATATTCAAGACTTGAAAATTCACATAGTCTTGTTAAATTTTCAATAGTGAATAATATTTAATTTCTGGCGCTGGATAAACAGTAGTCACAATAAAATAAAAACTAAGCAACGTGTCCGATCCTAATATATATTTAAGACAATTTTCTTCTTAAATCAATAATTCAAAAGCAGAAACAAGTTATTTGTACTTGCCATTGACGATAATTTAATATAATTGTTAGTATTTTTAATCAAACCAAAAAATGGATTTATTTAAATCGTCACGTAAACACCGAGAATTAAGATTCACACCAACGAATAACTTATTGGATTTAGTTACGATAGTGACAGTTCTATTAAGTACACGAGGTAATTCGTAGAGCGACAAAAGAACCGGCGCGAGACGATGATCCCCGAGTTCATCAAACTCATCAATATCAATAAACGCATCCTTTTGGTGTCAATGAGGCCATACCAAAAATTATATTGACAGCCTTAAGCTGACTCTATTCGACTGTACAGTGAAGATCATCATTTTTCTAGCGGTTATTGAGTAAGAAAAGTAATAGGTTTGTAATCCGGCAACCATAATTTAGTGTGTGTTACATACCTAGTAGTGTAATTTTACCGAGATTAGTTGTAAAAAAAAATACTCGAACATAAAATACTCAATTGAAAATATTTTTCGAGTTACTTTATTATTTGGGTTATTCATTTCACTTGAATTTTACATACAAATTTCAAATTGACCCATTCTCAACTTAAAGCCATCTCGATTACTTCATTTCGCGTTAAAATTCCCCACCGCTACTGTATGGTAAGAAGTATCTATTCCAGAGTAAATTGAACTTGAGTATCGTACTAGGATAGTAAAATAAAAAATAATTTTGTATTTTATTTATAAATATGTTGAACATAAATCACAGCTCTAATGTTTTGAAAAAAATCATACGCTTATCGTGATTAAATATCATAAATGGCATGAGTTAGTATAGATATACAAATATTTGGTTAACATTAAATTACTATTGTGATAACATAGCAAAAGAGTATATTTGCTCAAGATAAAAGCGACCGTTGTTGTTTATAAACTACAAATGTATGTAGAAAGACAATGGGGAAATTTAATTTAAGATGATGAAAGAAGAGATAAGATTAGGAGTAATCGCAAGCGCGATTCATAACGAAAGTAAAACGGTAATAAGCAAATGCATATCGACCAACTGACACCACAAAATAAATGGGGTAGAAGCAGTGGCGTAGCTAGGGGAGAGCGGTGGGGGCGGCCTGCACCGGGTGCCACCCACTCAGGAGTGACACCCGAGTTCATCTGACCGCAAATTTTGTTTCACAAAAAATTCACAACGAGATATAAAACATTGTTTATCATTACAGTTTTTCTTCAAGTCAACAGTTTTGATTTTTAGGGTGTCACTTCAAATCCGCCCCGGGTGACACTCAGGCTAGCTACGCAACTGGCTACTAGGGAAGTGACAATCCGATAAGTAACGACGACGTCAGCAAAAGTGGCACCCCAATACCTCGTGTGTACCACGTTCGAGCGACGGATGTAGCGCCACAATCCACTGCGCTCGTGGCGCCACCTCCGCCGCTCGTACTACGTTATAGAAAGTACAGCTAGTACGAACGACGAGCGGCGGTATCTCCTTTTACGCGAAAAAGCCAGAACAGTACACTCTATTTTAACACGCTTCTAATGGCTTCATCTATATGTAATATTATTATGTAAGATTAGATACTAATTATTGGGTACATTGATGACAAACGACTGACTCATAGGCATATTAATTAATGTATTCAAACATTAAATCCTACCAAAATTCTGAAAACAATCTCCACAGTTTTTGACTATAACTACGAGTATAAAACTTCACCATTAAGTATAACCTTGTTTTCTGAAGATGTTAACCAACGTATAGCATTCGACTACTCGCGCTGCGCCCGCCGATCGCACTACGCCCGTCAAGCGCTTCGGTCACTTCGTGGACCCGTAGTTCTCTCCGATATACACATATTCCCGCGGTATGTGATGTAAACTGAGGACGATTCGATCAGTACCGTTACGAGGTTAAAATGATATCAACCGAGGGCGCGCGGCGGCAACCCTTCTTACATCATTTTAACATCATCACGATATCCGAGTCGTAAGTTTACGGGACTGCTCTGAAAATCCTAATAACTGATGGTTAACATGAAAAGTCCACGTTCGAAAATATATGCATTCCTTGTTTAATGTTTTGTATTATGTGAGTGCTATTTAAACTTAATAATTGCTATTAGTACATTTATCGAAATGATCAATTTGTTTGGTTTCAGGATATCTATTTATTACACACTGTGACGTTATGTGTTGATGAAGTCGGAGAGTGGAAAGTTTGAAACCCATGAAATTGATACCTAACGCGTAGACAAATGGCAATGCGTTTTTTTTTTAAATAAATGCTACATACATAAATTATTTTATCTAATGCGATTCTTTGCCCGCGGCTTCGCGCTTTAGGACATGGAATTAAATTAGAATAGAATTAATTTAAAACTATGATTTTGATTTTATGATTTAGTATTGTGGAGTAATGTTATTAATAACATTTTTCATCTCCCTTAAGGAAGATGAAAAAAATTCTTTCAACGGAATGTGAAACGAAAGCTTTCAAATTCAAAGAATTTGACGAAAATTTCAGCATGACATTTCTCAGCTTAACGACAAAATGCTAAAAAACACAGACCGCTCAGCGTGTATCTAAGAATAAAATTCAATAAATCAGAAAACAAAAATAGAAGATTTTTATGAACCTTAACTTCATCAAAAACCATTGCATTTGCATCATTTTTGACATTTCTTATAATAAATAAAGAATACAAAAAAATGTTAACAACCTCAGAAGCTGTACCCAGCATGTAGTACATAATCGATCTAGGAAAAATTTTTTTCGTATTTTATATACAAATTCAAGATATAATTATTCATCATATTTTCTATACATTTGAATATAATTTGTCAATTTGTTCAACAACTGGTTGCCATTTTGCAGGAAGTGTCATAATCCCATTGCTATATAAATTTTGGGACGTTTGATCAAAAAACTACGACAAGTAGTTACGGCTGTCCTCTCTTGATGTTAACCTAACACTCCCTAAAGAATTCAGAAAAGACCGAAACAGGTAAAAATCTAAGGGTGCAAGGTCAGGGCCATATGGTGGACGCATTAACAGTTTCTCATCAAACCCTCTCAATATTTGATTATTTCATTTGCTCCCGTAGTTTGGGAGATAAACAATTTAAAAAATTGCCAGCATTTAACCACTGACATCTTACCAAAACACGAAGTTTCAGTACCAACATGATAGGTTCGTGATGCATATTTTGTCAGATAATAAATTTTGCAAATTTAAATAAGTGACCACATAAATTTTACCCAACCACGACATTTAAGTACCAAAACCACGGATCTAGGACTCATAGACCACAAAAAATAATTTTCAAGCAGTAGGCCACGTAATTACATAGATTTCACTAAATCAAAAAGTTTCAGTATGTGTTATATAACACTAGGTACCTATGAATTTTGAAATAACTATCAAAGATTTGATCACATACGCTGAAATCTAAACTTGGGGTAGGTACCAGAACATAACATATCAGCAGAACCCAATTTAAAAAATTAAACTCTCGAAAATATATTAACTGCACATGCAGTCTTTTACCTACTACTTAGAATATGAAAATATTTATTGGTTAAAAAACACGTTTTAACTAAAATCTTTGTGATGATTTTTTTTGTAAGGAGACCCTTATAAATGTAAAATACTTGTACCCTGGAAAGGCACTCTTCCGTAGCATAGATTATATTAATTAATTACCAGAAATATTCATTATTAAATCTTATTAAATATATCTTTGCTTTTTTTTATTTAATAGAAGAATGGATGAAAAGGGCAAGTGGGATGTGTTGGATGTAAGTATATATAAATGAGTATTTCAGCTGTTATTTGAACTAATTATGCAATATAACTTTTATATATATATATTTTTTTTGTTAATTGTATGTCATTATTTCTTTTATGCTATAGAGTCAAGAATTTTTTCGGGTCTGCATAAGTGATAGTATCCCAGCCACGTCAGCAGAGTTATTTTACATTCATGATAAGTTTTTTGGTCAGGAAATATTATTTTATTCAATTTGTTGTAAAGGTAGGCAGTTTGAGCTACATATTGATGACTTGCAAATGGTGTTCTAGATACAAGTATATCATATCATCTTTCCGAAAGAAAACTGGACTCGAACATAAATATTCTCTGTATTTTTAGGAGAGATTTAAAAATAAATCATGACGCAGAATTAAATAATGTCACATTAATATATTTATCACGCAATTTCGTACAACAGTTATTGAAAATACAATAGTTGTCACATGAAAATTTTGTTGTTACATACCCTTTCTACGTTACATGGAAACACAAAAAATTCAGTTCCTAATCTATTTTCGAAAAAGAAATACAATTTGCAAGAAACCATTATACGAATAATATCAATTAGTAAACTGAAATGAATAGCACTGATAGGTACTTAAATTATATTGTTATAATTCAAAATTGTTAACTAGTAAATTTGATATTATCATGAGTAAATTGCGAAAATATATCAGTTAATTATATTAACAATTTTACATT
>BGZK01001820.1:0-104537 GCA_005406025.1 Eumeta japonica
AGTTCAGTTCGATCGCCCGCCCCGAACGGACGCTACCGCGCGCCCGCTCCCAGCGCTCTAACTAAGCTATTCGCTTTTTGTGCAGATCGCCGCCCGCGACCCTCCCTGCCGATCGAGAGTCCGCGGCGCCGCCGGCCACACTCCACAACTAATAATAATTTATTATTTCAGGTTTTTAACACGCGAAATTTTTGAAAGCTTTTAACTAAGCTTTCACAAATAAAGCGACATTTTCGAAAAACCCTTAAGGTCAAATCGCTGGCTACCTAACGGTGTCAACGAGGCGATTTGCAGCGAGCCCCGGGCGCTGGCCTTTCCCCTTCAGGGAACGGCAAACCCGGACGGACCTGGGACCACCGGCCTTGGAGGGTGCTCCTCGCCGATACCAGGTGTCGCCCGCCCACCCTCCATAATCCCTCACTCCATCCTCCGTACCCTTGCTGGGTCTATAGCAGACCTAGCTCGGATACGGAGCTGTTAGAACCGCTAGGTCAAAACCCGCGCCCCTTATTTCGAATTTAAAACCTCAATATTAAAAGACTTACTAGACGACATACCGCGCAAACATAGCTGAGCATCCCATTGTGTGTTCGCATACCTGCCCGTCGAGCTCCGAGAATTCGGCCGGCCGACCCGCGTCGTCTATTGTTCGCCGCGACGAACAATAGACGGCTAATTAGACACCTGCGCAACAACCGGCAACTGTACGATCAAACGCGCACGGTATCACTCAAGTATATATACCGTTAGCATTAATACACCTGTATTAACGCTATACAACGCAAAACATAAATAATAATATATTGAATTTAAAATTAGCCTACCATGGACCAAGATTCCCCCTGCTCCCCTGGGGCGGGAGGGTCTGGCCCAAAACTCCATCACGTTAGAATTCATACAACAGGTCCTAACCAAAGCGCTGTCCGAAATAGGATACGAAGCGCCTCAGGACGTAGTAAAAACTAATCGCGAGTGACCCCGTCTCGAGCCGCGCCTCGAGCCGCGCAACATCACCAATGAAGACGAATAAAATAAAATAAACGCCAGGCGAGCTCATCGTCCGACGAAGGAGCGACGTGCTCCGACAGCACAGTCGTCGGTTCGGACAGCGAGTCCGAAAACAGTAACACCTCATTTACCCTCGTAGAGGTAAAATAAACGAGCGCTAAGAAAAGCGCTAAAAAAAGCGAAGGTGGCTCGCGACCAGCCGGAGATGGACATAGACCCATCATCGGCGCCCACATCCCGTGCAAACGATGCAAAGCCCTCCCCGCTGCGGTCCAACAGACTCAGACTACGAGTACCGCCTCGGTTGAGTTAACCCGAAATCCAGTCTCCGCTTCCACGCAGGCGGTGACCGCCAAAACCGCTCCTAGGACGGGTGCCAAACCCACCGCACCTCCTAGGCCTAAACTGCCTCCACCCATTTTTTTGCGCAAAGGCGCTAACTTCCTCAAATATCCGCAGACTGCACCCGTCTGCGGATAAACTAGTAAACCGTCCGCACCGCCGACGACGGCATTAAAATTCACTGCCCAGACGTTGAGACTTTCCGCAGTCTCAATAAATATCTCGTGGACTTCAAAGTCCAATTTCACACGTACGCCCTCGAGGAGGCGTAAACTAAAGGCCGTTATCCGCGGCATTCCTACCGACTTCCCGGTAGACGAAATCCAAGCCGACCTCTGCGGCCAGGGCTTCCCTGTGCACTCGGTGCACAGACTTTGCCACAGAGACGGCTCACCATTATGGCTAGTTCTCGCCGTCCTTCCCAGGACCGAGGAAGCCAAGAATATATTCAATAATCTGAACATGGTGTGTGGCCTCTCGGGTATCCGGTAGAGGCCCCGCACAGAAAGGAGGTCCAGGGCAGTGCCACCGCTGCCAGTTGTACGGCCACGCGGCCGCCAACTGTCATGCGGACCCGCGCTGCGTGAAATGTTTGGTCCCACATTGGACCAGAGAGTGCCCGCGTACTCGTGAGTCAGGAGAGAAACCCTCCTGCGTGAATTGTCTCCAGCAGCATACGGCCAACTATAGGGGATGTCCGAAAGCCCCTAAATTTATTTCTTATAATAGGCCTAATCCCAATAGGCCTAAAAGTAGGCCCGTAGCTCCACCTCGGGATCTAAATAACTTCCCCGATCTTGCGGGAAACAAACCAACCCCCCCGGCTGCCGCCTCTCGCCCCGTCTCCAACCCGTGGGGTAAACCAAAGCCCACGCTGCCACCGAGGGCCGCTCCGGGACCGTCTGGAGAAGCTGTCCGCCGCGAGCCACCCGTGTCGCTCCCCGCTTCCGCGACCGCGGGCACCACATCGTTTGGAGACGACATCCAAACGGTGATGTCCATCCTTCGCGCCGTTAAGAGCTCAGAGATTTCGGAATTCGCCCGAGATTTCCGAGCGTGCAGTAACGTCGAAGAGAAACTCATGGTTCTCGTCAGATACCATCACCTGATGGTTAAATTAGAGTCTATATAAATGTCTGCACCCGGGTGTAGTAGCTTTCCTCCCTCAGTTGGGCGCCTCAAACCAAAAAATATTAGATTATTATCATTTAACGCTTGCGGTCTAACTTCGAACGTTTTAGAGTTAAAAAAATGTATGTCGGAGAACAGCATCGATATCGCTCTCGTACAAGAAACATATCTTAAACCGAATAGGCCTAAAGCCTGCAGCATCGCAGGCTATGTCCAACTACGAACGGACAGGACTTACAGTAGTAAGGGGGGTACCGCTCTGTACTACAGACGCTCCCTACATTGCGGCCCTATTAATATTCCTCCACTTACAAATATGGAAGCCACGGGTTGTAGACTCGCTATGACGGGCCATAGTACACTCGTCATAGTCTCGGTCTATCTCCCGTCTCCAAAACGGTTGCTCCGGCGCGACCTAAGAGCCCTCTTTGCCTTAGGGGATGCCGTCATCCTCTTCGGTGATTTCAATTGTAAAACATAAGATGGGGCTGCCCATCTAACAATTATAACGGAATTAAACTCGACGAACTCGAGGACAGACTAGACTTCGGAATCATCGCGCCCTCTACGTCGACATGTTTTCCCCATGTCGTCACACATAGACCCTCGACGATAGATATCGCACTCACTAAAGGAGTTGCACTTAATTTCAATAGTATTGAGACAATACACGGTCTCACGTCTGACCACCGACCGGTTATATTAAAATGGGACCTCCCGACGGCGGGAGGCCTATTCCCATCCGCAAAATTACTAATTGGAAAGAGTGTCGACCGCGCTTGAGAAAATCGACACTCCAAACCTCAATAGCATTCCCAATGACATCGCGTCTACAGACGAGATTGACCTTGCCATAGGTGCTCTTACCAACCACGTCAGGACAGTGGTCGAGGAGAGCGAGCGGGAGGTTCCGGCATCCTCGGATCGCCGGAAGTTTCCGCCGATATTCTCGAATTGATAAGAGCAAAAACGCAGCTTTGCGCCGCGCGAGCATATCCCACTCCCGAGTACAGATCCAGAGCGCGAGCTCTCCAACGCGAAGTGAAAGCTCGCGTTCGGGAATTCCGAAATGAGAGTTGGAGCGACCTCATGGAGGAAATCAAACCATCCCACAAAGCGTTTTGGGCAGTTACCAAAGCGCTCAAAACCGAGGATATACCCTATACCCCACTCAAAAACCTGATAATTCAGTGGCCATAGACGACGCGGAGATAGCAGAGTGCCTTGCAGACTCTATAGAGACTCAATGCTCTCACGCTTCCCCTCCGCACGACATCGCTCATATCAGTCGCATCGAGGAAGAGGTTCTCCAAAACTTCCCTCGAACCCAAAGACGATCTGGCTCCCGTCTCACTCAGCGAAGTCCAAACGCTAGTGAAATCACTTAATACCAGAAAGGCACCGGGCCTCGATGGTATTAGTAATAAAGCAATCAAATGCTTTTCTATACCGTTGTTAAGCTTACTGGTCGCGATTTTTAACGCGTGCATAAAAATTGCTATTTTCCTCCTGCCTGGAAGGAGGCGGAGGTTATAGGCATCCACAAGCCAGGAAACCACGCGACCTCCTGCCAGCTACAGACCGATCAGCCTCCTGAGCGGTCTGGGCAAACTATTCGAAAAATTCTCAAAACTCGCCTTAGCGATCACCTCCTAGGGAAAGGCCTTATCATAGATGAACAGTTCGGCTTTCGCCCAGCCCATTCTTGTCCACAGCAAGTCCTCCGCTTAGTAGAGTATGTCTCGGAGGGCTTTGAAACCGAACGTAGCACCGTAGCTGTCTTCTTTGATGTAGCCAAGGCCTTCGATAGGGTATGGCACGCAGGTCTGATTTATAAGTTATATTCTCTCCAAGTACCAGATCGCCTCATAATCACTATTCAAAATTATTTAGCAAACAGACATTTCACATTTAGGCATGAGCGCACTCACTCGACAAGACGTCTTATCAGAGCAGGAGTTCCTCAAGGCTCCACCCTCTCTCCTCTGCTGTACTCCGCGTACACAAACGATGTACCGCGACCGTCGTCGTCTGGCGTCCAACTCGCGTTATTCGCGGACGATACCGCGCTCTTTTACGGAAATAGGAATAGGAGCACCCGATTCACCCTCCTCCCCCTCCAGAGGGCCATTGACGAGCTAGGTCAATGGTTCCGGAAGTGGAGGATAGAAGTAAACCCGACAAATCAGCAGCCATACAATTCAAGTATGGTAAGATTAGAGTCGACTCATTGTCGACAAAACACTCCCAATCTTAAAATGTTGGATGCGATCATTCCGTGGCAACGGAACTACAAATACTTAGGAGTCACGCTCGATAAAATCTACACTTCCGAGATCATATCGAGCGTGTTAGAAATACTGCACTTTTCTACAAAGCAAGGCTCGGGGCCGTGCTCGGTAGAAAAAGTAAACTATCTAGACGTAATAAACGTACCATATACAAAATGTGCATTAGGACGGTGATGACATACGCGTCTCCCGTCTTCGCTCACGCCGCTCAAAAGCACTACATAGACTACAGGTAATACAGAATAAATTCTGTAGAGCCGCAACGGATGCACATTGGTGTGTTCGTAATTCAATTCTCCATAGGGACTTAGAACTCCCCACTATTTCCAAATATATGAAGGACGCATCGAAGCGATTCTTCGACATCGCGGGATCACATCCCAATGCGCTCCTACGCGCGGCGGTTGACTATCAACCGCCGCATCCCACCTTATCCGTAGGCCACGAAACGTACTTACCGATCCACCTGACGCTCTTACAGCGGCGGTTGAAAGCAATGACGTCAACGACACGCATGACTGACTTAGAGTAGGTCTATCCGTTAGTCAGGTCATCGACCTAAGCTCCCTTACTCCACCCGGCCGCCGCTAACCGCCTCCGGCCGGGCGGGAGGAAGGAACCGACCCGTGACGGTTTCCTGCGACATCCTATGCCGAGACGACTTCCACCAGGCGTCGTCCATAGCGCATGTCACGCGCCGTCGGCACTCGCATGTGCCGTCCGGCCGCACTCGGTGAAGCTATCAAAGTCGTCTGACTTGTCATCTGACTCGTCTCGACCGACTAAATAGCATAGCCGACCCAATTACTTCACTTTCAGGAGGAATTTTTAGTGGGTTTCAGTCCCACACTACCCACGCGTACGGGCGCGAGGGTGTGCAGGATAGACATTTTTACCTCCTCCTCGTCGCAAGGAAACAAAAAAAAAAGTTCACGAAACCAAAGTAGAGTTGTTGATCAATGTTGAGGTTTATTTAAAGGCCTCGGACCAATAAAAACGAAAAAATTGAATGTTTTTAGCATCTAAATGAATTGCTATGAATTGCTTGAGCAGATATTTGAGAATTATTCAAATAAACATAATTCTGACGCTGCTGCTGTTTAATTCAAGATCTCAAAAATATAATTTGTTTTTTTTTTTTCGCAAACACAAACATTGTGTAATTAATACGTGCTGACTTATCTGTAATAAACTTCCATTCAATTATGTTATTTTAAGTTTTTAGCAATTTGAACAGAAAGTTAAGACAGCACTTGGTTTAGTTGGTAATGTTCCGTCAGTCAAAGTCACCTAATCTCTACTGCAAATCACTCTGTGTTAGTCTAGTCCTTTATTATTAAATACTCTTTTTTCAATATGATAAAGTGCACATTCTCAATGGTTATGTCTGTTATCAAAAATGTAGAGATATGTTTGTATGGATGTATGTTAAACGAATTGTAATTGAGAGTGACGGTAATTGTTTGTAAATTATTATAGACTATTAGTAATACCAAAAAATATAACAATATGTCTATGGATGTTTGTTATATGGTGATGGCTGTAAATGATTGTAAATAAAAGTTGACCATTCAACTTTTTATTTTATTATACTCATTACAACTTCAACAACAAAGTTTTAGGCTATTTATAATATGAAAAATGTAAAAATATTTTGGAATATATGATTATCATACGTTGATGGTTGGATGGATTGTAATCAAATTTGACATAGAGGTAGATTATGCTGTCAAATAGACTTAAATCTATATATATATAAATCTCATGTCACGATATTCGTTTACGTTAAGCTCAGAAATCACTCAACGGAATTCAATGAAATACTGCACACTCAATGTAATTATGGCGCCGATTGGTAATAAATGACCAATTAACACCATATTAAATTTAAGATCATTACTGTATTTTAAGATTTATATTGGCAGCGGTGCGGAAATAGAAAACGGGACGGGGAACAAAATCGAGAGCTAGGATCGAGTTCGAAATTCAAAAGGAGACTGGAATCAAATTTGAGTGTGGAATCGGCATCAGAATCAAGACTCTAATCGGGATCGAAATACAAAAGATGAAGAAATCGTTTACACCTGGTTTCGTCCAAATCTGAAATGTAATTGGTAGTAGAATCAGAATCAAAAGAAGGAGAAGGAACAGAATCGAAAATGAGAAATGGGTTCAGAATCGAAAGCGAGACCGAAATTTGAGAATGGGTCTGGGATTGAAGACGAGTGTGGGTTTGGAAACAGAATCAAAAAAGTAACACTTTTAAGAGCACTTAAATAAGAAATCAATGCGATTTTGAAAAAAAAAATAGTATTGAATTGGAATATTAATTTTTAAACAGAAGAAATTTTATTTCAAGTCACCATTTCAATTTGTTATTTATTTAAACAAGAACAAAATGAAAAAGACCAGCTGTATATTATAAAAGTAGCACTTTGCTTGAAAATCTAAATTTCAAAAACGTGTAACTTGTAAATTATGTTTTTTGTTATCTAATTTTTTCTTATAAAATGTTTTACCTATGTAAAGTTATATTTTCGACAAAATTTTCTTCTGATTTTTTTGTACTTTATACTGTTGCAATGATGTAGCAATAAAACAAAAATATTATCTTTTTCTAATAAATGAATTTATTGCAAATATTTTACTTTCCCGCTAATCTTTGATTAATATATTACTAATTCGACTTATAACATATTTTTTGCAAATAATTATAAATTTATCAAGCTGTTAATGGTTTCTCGTTTATTGTTAAAAAAAGTAGTAATTAACTAGTAGTAAGTAAGTGCAACTATTGCTTTATAGTTTTAAGTCTAAATACGCACTATACAGAAACCTTAAAGGGGAAATTTAAAAGTTTTATACATTAAAAATTCAAATGCTATTGTTAAAAATGTAACTTATTTCCCATCAAGTATAATATGTACGTGTTATCCATAAATACCTACCTCCCATACCACAGCCTTGGAATGCTGTGATTATAATAAAGACAAAACTTGATTATACAGAAATTGTTCAAAGAGTGCATATTGGCCATCAAGTTACAGACTCAACAAAAAGATGTAGATGTGGATATGAGTTGGAGCTACTGACACAGGTGTTGTTGTGATGTGAGTTTAATTAATCTTTACCAAATAATTTTAAGTCATTTAAAAATAAAAAAGGCATTAAAATTTTCCTATTAACAATTGTAATTTTTTTATTCTCTTGGATCGTCCATGGATATAAATGATGCAAAGAAATAAAAAAAAATCTACATATCAATGGATGTTGAACGTCAACACGGTTAAAAACGTTTACAGTCTTCTTTATTTTAGTCAGCATAATTGCATTTTTTATATTTTTCTGGACTTCTCTTTTTGTTAAATAATAGAGACAATTCTTGTTTTCGTTCCTAAGTGGTTAGGTTACTCTTAAACATAATTTAATACTCTCTTTTTGTTAATTTGTTGTTTCTGCCTTGCCATTTTGACTTTAAAATAACGCCAGAATGTTTTTAGTATGGAAAATTTATAATTTTAATATCTATTCGTTGCATTTATTCTATTTTTTTAAATGCAATTGTTTTGTTCTAAAATTATTTAGTTATGATATATCAACACTAGTTCATTGTTAAACTGAGTACCGGCCACACAACATCTAATTTTTAGTATACATTTACGCAACTTATAACATCATCGAATGGATATGATGATGGGTTTTAGCGTAATCACTAGAAGAATCTTTACAATGGTAAAATAATAATTAAGACTACTGATATCCATTTGATACGTCACATCAAACCTTTTTATATCCTTGATAGCACATATTTTTTTCAAATAATATCATTTTCTGACATCACTGTTCTTATATATATCTACAGTAATTTTGATTTCATTAAAGAAATCATATCAAAGCCATCCCACGCATAGAGCACCATAACAAGCATTGCATTTCCACGACATTGATAGTACTTTCATATTCCTTCTGTCATACCTAGCTTTCACTGCCGTACATATAAGTAGAACCCAGATTTTCATTATAGATAGCCAGACATGCTTGTCGGGAAATGTTAATAATATTCACAATAACAAGTAAGGCTTCATTCATTTTATTCTACGCATGTACTTTCTATAAAATTTTTCTACCATATTTAAAGTCATTTCTAAATAAACTACTGAAGTATATTATGTGAATACTCAATTAGCTATCCATTCATACTGCTGCAAAAATTAACGTCAATACGTTTATTAATTCTTTGTGCGTTTACAGCTCATAATCCACCAGTCAGATTTACAAAATTTTATTTTGTATGAGAGTACATGGTAAAGTTGTATTTTAATGTACGTCTAGTTACCAAAATTTACCTAGCTAATGTAATAGAAGTAATAATTTTAGCGCATAATATCGAGAGAAAAACCGACTTTAAAGACTTATTATAATTATGAATCGTATGTTTAACCATATATAAAACAATGATACGATTTTTATAATTTTAGAATTATAGTACATTCGATCTTAAATTTTCATTAAATTTGCTCATATAAGAGTATATTACAGATACAGAGCTCTATCATTTTACTATAAATGATCCAAAGTATTTGAATTTATTTACTCTAGTTCTGTTAATATTTTACCATCCCATTTTAATTTTATACTATAGTATAGCATTCTCGAAATAAAGGCTGGATTGCATGTATTCTGTTTTGGTCCTGTTGACGCCAATCCATTAAACTTTAAAAATCTCCTCAATTATCTCAAATTCTCTGATATTGCGTTTATACTCCCAGAAACTATAATTATATCCTCGCCATATAAAATGTTACATTAATTTTATTTTATCTCTTCAGACAAATAATTTATAATAAAATTGAACAACACCAACTGTAGTGCCTACCTATACAAGCTTAGTAGACTAACTTAATGAATATTCATTTTAATATGAAAGCTCTTCATCTCATTAGAACTTCGACTCGTCGGCTTGACTTGTTTCATGTGTTTCTTCCCTGTAATACATGGCCTTTACGAATTTTATGTATTATAAAAGAATATTTCGGATTGCAGTGGTAAGAAGTTAAACCTTAAAAATTTGTTAGTATTTTATTTGGAACCAATTGACGTCCAATAGAACAAACTTTGAATCCAAATCATTAGAACAAAAAAAAAAGATTGAAGCTGGAAAAAAAATGTGACAGCTGATCTTTTGACAAGTAGTAACTGAGTGAGTGACAATAGCAAAATTATGCGGGGTAGAGTAGACCTTTGTGGATTGGGGTTGTAGAGAAAAGAAAATAAGTTGAAAAGGTCGTGGCTGTATCAAAAACATAAAACTAAAGCCGCACGTCATAGAGCACTGATTTGCGGGCCGGCTAGAAGCGGCCGCGCGTAGACTCCGGTGAGCGCGGCCGGCTCCGGTACCGGCCGCAGCCTCTGTTCACGGTGAGATCTAAACCTATACTTATACCTCCATTTAGACATGAGTATTCCTAGATTAGTTCTAAGAATGTAACTTCTGTAAGTACGACGAACCTTCTGAATAACTATCACCTCTAATCATTTCCTTAGTCAGAGCTATAAAGTATTTTTATTTCATCAATTTATCTAACCTAACACTGTCATTTATTTCTAGTGGCAGCTTATAGGAGTAATATAATAATATTAAATTTAACTATACCAAATAAATCCATGGATATTGGTGAAATTGATATAAGTTCATATCAGTGTTATTACCACAGTGTATAGGTGTTTATCACTACACAAAATTACTCAACAATGGGGCCATAGCTTGACTTAAGGATTCTTTTCAATTGTGGTGAGGAAAGCAACCCTTACAACCTTTAGTGGGAAGTATTTTAAGTACTAATCACTAAACATTTGTCTGTCTGGCATTCTTTAATTTTTATTGCCATTAAACAATATTAAAGCTAGTGGTAGCAAATGGTAAATATTCCTTAAATTAATTTTTACAAGTGTGTGTAATGACATGGTTTAACCTTAAAAGAAATCTACATCTGAAACTATGAAAGGTTACTAGTGCAGTTATAAATTTTTCATATTAAAATGTAGTAAGGGTCATGCTAACTCTCAATCCATTTTGTTTCTAAATTCTCAAATAAAAAAGAGAAACCAATTAAACAATCCTAAACTATACTGTTATGAAAGGCCTAGTATTAATAGTTATCAATTACTTCTTAAGCAGCAAATGTAATAGTCCAAAAGAATGGAACGAGAAGTGGATAACATAAGCATTGTACTCCAACTACTGTTCCAGTAGTTTAAACAGTGTACCAACATGTTTGAATTATTTTTCTAGACTAAAAGCATCAACATGTTAACTAATAAAATGAAACACCACATAGTACTTAACGCATCACCTATATTTCCCATTCAAACAGCATTATTATTTCCTTTAGCCGTTATCCTAATGTACTTGAAAAATATGCTAATAAACTAAGTTTCAAAACTTAACATAAAACAACACTTAATAACACACTTGCATTTTACACTTTCCACTCATTGTTAAGTGCTCTATTATAATACAGTGTAACACTTCAAAATTGTTAGTAGTCACTATATCATTGGTCATTATTAGTTCAAAACACATCAAATGCAATAATTATGTAAAGGGGTCCGAATATATAGGGTTGAGTATAAAATAAAATATTCACCTATCAGTTGTGAATTATAAATAAATCTCCAATCATGCTAGTTCAATAATTGTAAATGATACATGGTAGTTATTGAAAGAATATTAAAATCTAAAATATATATTGATTTTTGGATATGACATTGATCTAGAAACATTCATAATTGCAATTTGTCAACATTTCTGTTTATTCCATCGCAAAAATAAAAACCATATGCTCCATGTCTTATTACAAATAGAAAGATTGTGACGGTTTATGTTTCAGCGGTGGATTGATAAATATCTGACGTAATAACCACAACTTGTAACATTCCCATCAAGACACTATTAATTTCAGAGCAGTATACTCTTGGCTAGAATAGCCAAAGTATCAAAATAATTGTGGTCATAGAAGATGATCGAAATGATAGATGAAAAACAAAATAAGTTCTTTGTGTTTGGGTTACAAAAAAAAGAAACAATGGAAAAGTCACTTTTTTTTTCTTCATTTTCGTAAAGTACTGACAACCACTTCTAGCTCTTTTTAAATATCGTGTCATGTGGAACCTCGAGTGCATAAATCTAATTTGCTTTTAATGATCCTGCCCTTAAAAATTTAAGAAAACCAGTAATAAAGAAATAAAAATGTACATCTAGAACTAGCTATTTTAAGTACAAAATTATAAGCATGTAGTATGTAAAAAATTCTGCACTTTTTTTTATAATTTGTGTTGGTGATAAGGATAATGCTATAGCACTTTTAATATATAGAATATGAGAAAATATAATACATTCTGCACTTTTGTTATCTGAAATGTAATTTTAGTTTGGTACATTCATTGAGAATTGCAGCAGGTTTATAGTTGCGATAGTTTCCAAAATTTTTAGAAATCCCTGATTTTAGATATTCCATTAATCCTTAAGATAAAATAGAACTTTATGTAATAACGAAACAAACTAGTCAAGAGCATGTCAGACCATAGTCAGTGTAAGGTTCCATAACTGTTAGTACAAAGAAATGCACTACAGATGAAATTTTGTATTGTTAAATTTTGGATAGTTATATGTATACTAATATTATTTTTTCGATTTAAAGAGATAAATAATTTTATGACAATATTTTATAGAAATTTATATTAAGTATATTTTATTACTATTAAATAACTTTACTGTTTTAATTTATTTTTCAAAGTAGATAATTATATAATTTTAAGTTCGTCAATACACAATGAAAACAGTTATGACAGTCTCAAAATGTAAAAATACGATGTGATAAGTGCAATAGCATAAGAGCATATCTTTCATGGCATTTAAGTTCTTTTGTTAAAAAATGAAGTTTTTCGGCAATAACTCAAAAACGGTATATCGATCATAATAAAATATTTTTTTAAAGTATTTATTAAGCGTTACTTTTGTAATTTTTTCATATTTTTTAGACTTATGCTTTAAAAAATAAAGGGGGGACAGTATTTGTGCAACTTTCGAAATGATTATTTCCAAAAATATTAACTTATGCAAAAAATTGCTTAAAACCTTAGGCATTTGAAACACAACTGTTGAAATACATGCCACACATTAATGTTTGCTGAAAAAAAATTTTCAGCTTCTGTTATATATATAGAGTGGCCCCCCTAGAAATATCTATTTTTATTTACATACTAAACTAGTAGCATCATGTACAAACCTTATAAAAGATGCTTATAATCCAAATTTCATTAATATACATCTTGTAGTTTTTGAGTAAAATGCTTGTGACATAGACAGAAGAACATGATGAAACTATTAGGGTTCCATTTTCGCTTTGGCTATGGAACCCTAAAAAATAGTCTTAAATAAACATGAGTAATTATTGTAAATGCTTTTATCATAAATTTGTGTGGCCGAGTTTTCAACTGTAGATTTAGCCACTTGAATTGGAAATGCTTAATATCAATTTTATGGAAGTTGCATTTATGCCTTATTTGACTTTCAATTTGTGGTACACATAATTTAGAAATTCAAAGCAGTCAATAGACATTTAAATATCTTATGAAAGAATACTTTGACTGATTCATTACCATGTGATTGAAACTGTTTCGAATAGCAATGTATAAATTTTAGAGCAGGTTTTATACATCACTTTGTTGTCTATTCTCGTATTACGAGATTGGTGAAAATGCTTAGTTCTGCAGCATATGTAGTAAAAGGAATTTAACATCTCACAGATGAAAGCATTGCAAGGCTAGTTTATTTCAGTTTTTTTCATAGTTTCATGAGCTATGGAATTTTGTTATGTAGTCATGTAGCCGATATTAACATACATTTTTGTGCTACAGAAATGAGCTATTCATGCTATTTATTATTTGAGACCAATGGTATTCCTCAGAGAAAATTTTAAGGAAATTAATATCTTAACTTTAGCATCATAATACATATACAAATACCTGGTATATCTCCAGAGAAATTTAGAATCGTTCCAAAAAATGAGCACAACCATAACATTAACAATAGATATAAGAACAATCTTGGTGCTCATAAAACCCGTCTAAATAAAGTTAGTAAATTGTTTAAGGAGAAATGTACATATAATAAGATCCCAGCTGAAATTCAAAACTTGCCATTTTATGAAGTTAAACTTTTCATTGAACAAAAGTTATGTGGCAAGGGCTATTATGCTATGACTGTATATCTTAATTAATAAAACCCATGGGATTGAACTGCTCAGCTATCAGGTTGCTTCATGTTATTTCTAAATGTTGTATTAAATTAATAATTACTTAATATTTTGTATTGTTTAGTAAATAAAAGAGCAAATCTTGAGTTTCTTGCCCATTCTTCTCAAGGTAAATGGCCCACCAATGATGGCTACCTACCCTACTTGACTCTTACTGTCCGACAGATACTGGAAAATTCATACAATAGGAAGAAAAATTTTTGCAATCAAGAAGATTAACATGCTTCAAGCTTTTAAACTATTGTAGTGGCTATGACACTTGTTCAATACCTTGTCTCTAATCTCGCAAAACATGTACAATAAATACTGTTGAACAATATGAATATCAATGCTTTTGTTTTTAGATTGGCCACAATTGGAATTCAAAACAATTATGTTGATATCAAATTAAATTATGTACAATTACAGTACAAACAATATCACTGGTCTTTTTCTCTAATATTTCATAAGAAATTTCTGTGTTAGATAATATGTCTGAAAATATGTGAAAAAAAATTTAATTCAAATTCCCTTTTCTTTGCAATTAATTTAATCATTTAGTGTACCGATAGGTATATTTTTTTTTATTACAGTAAAATTGTAATTTACTAAATAATTATTTATAGTCACATGTTCTATGTGAATTGTTGTATTTGTTTATTGTTCAAGTTCATTCCCAAAAACACTAATAGATGGCCTGATGCTCGTAAAGCCAAAATAAAAAAATATATTTATAGCATGGTTTTGGTTACATTTATCATTTAGGGCTATGTTCATATGGGATTACAGGGTATACCTAGCTTATTTGCATCTATGAAATACACATGCATGCTATAAAGATTATACTACAATAGCTTTTGCCTGCAGTACAGCCTGCATAGACAGAGGTAGTATATGTGATGGAAGATGGAAATTTTTTTTTTGGATGGGATATGCGAAAATCCATTCTTGTGAGCGTCTACATCCCGAAAAGTTGAACTATGCCGAAGTTCAAGTCCATCTGAACTACAGTTTCGGAGATCTCGTGATGAGTCAGTCAATACACAGATACTTTTCTTTACCACTTAAACAGTAGCAATTAATATTTTTAATTTAACATGGAATTAAAAATAGATTCAGCATTGCATATCATCAGGGTTCTTGTGTAAATGGATACTTATGCAAGTACCCTGTGTAGTGAGTACTAGAAACAGATTTCCAAAAATCAATCTTATAGAAGATTAGAATAGCAACATAAAGATTTTGGGCATTTTTAAATTAAAATAATAGAACTTAGTATTTGTTCTATTTTCTAGAAATGGAGACCGTGTCTTTTACATCTTTGAAAAATAAACTCTTAAAAGATTTAAATCAGAGTTTGATTTTCTTTTGGGTATTCGAAAATATTTTAATGATGCCATGAAAATTGTGTCATAACATTTATTGAAAAAATCTTATGTACATCTTAATATTTTGAAAAAAATACACAAAGCAGGTTAGAAAAGTGAGAAAAATGTTTTTCTCATAGAAATGAAAATGATGGAGGTAGGGTTTATTGAATAGACAAGGCAATACAAGAGAATTTTCAACTAAGTTTAATTTTAAAAACTGATTTAAATGAAGAAGCCAATTTTTTTTTCATTTGACAATCTGGTTGTGATTTTGATAGCATTTTTCATATATAGCTTTACAATTTTAGATACTATGATGTAGTTTATAATAACTGTTGTGAGTCATAACGCTAGACACAAAGTTTGAGCATGAGGATATTAAAAATATTGTTATATGTCCCTATTAGGATTTGAGGATTGAAAAAGAATAAAAAATAAACAGTAAAAAAACAGATAAAAACAAATGATGTGTGTTTTATATATACTGTGATACAAAAACTGGACAAGTGCAAGTTGAACTCACCTGAGAAGGATTCCATATGATAAATATGTTATTTAACTTTTTTCTATTCTGACCCACATTTGTTTGTGGCAACTAAAACAACTGCAAATGTTAGTTTCAATGCACAATATTGAAAATTTTCCATTTTATTTATTGATCATGGATTTCTTATAAGTTTTCCTGCAATTTACAAGTACAGAACTATTTTCTGCATTCTTATTAAAATTTCAGACACAATAATTTTGAAGATACAAGTGGAATAGACAATTTTCATCTATTTCCATAAATAATAGTAGATACTTCTTTAATACAAAATGAACATCTATGCATATATATATTTCACATTTGTAAATTTCATTGATCACTTTTCAAATTTATTGGTGTTGTAGATTTAGAGAAAAGTGGTTGTGATTTATAGACAGACCGATAGAAAACTGAGTTTGTCAAAATTTAAATTCAAATATATATTTCCATGAGCCACTTATCGTAAAACAATCCCTAAATCTAAACATGATCATAAATGTGTTATCTTTAATTATGTAAAATAGGCGTAAACATGTCATGTCTGATGTTAACAAAGTTTTATCATAATCTTGAACACTGTAATTAGTCAAAATGCACAATGTACACCACCACGCCCATAAGTCAAACAAACAAAGATCTATTATCTCATATTTTTGAATAGGCAGTTATTGCGCTATTTCATTCCCTTGTGACATAGTTCGCAACAAACTCCTCACTTAAAACATATTATCCTACATACATCTATACCAGAATGTTTAGCTAACCCAACTACATGAATGGTCTTTTTCATTCCCATTGGACTACTCCCAATACAGTAAGTGTCACTATTAATCCACATGGTACTCTATGTGGTCACTTCCATTTTGGTTACTGTACTGACAACTTTCACTTATGTCTGGGAGGATTGTGTAACCAGACCAGTGTTCCATTATCAAGTTTTTATTGTTGTAACAGTCAATCCACAACTATCAATTCTCATGTTGCACCCAAATTGTATAACTTCAGCTGTTCCCTGCTCCTGGTTTGTTTCACTAATGCATACCTAGAACATTGCCTGCACCAGGTTTCAACATCTTTAGAACAGTGTAGGGAATAAACGGAGCGCTAGATGTGTTAATGTTTTCATTATTACTAGATATTATCGGGACATATTGTTGTGAAATAATTCCGTTATATGATGACATTCAGTTATAACTTAAATATGATTAGTTGTAGATCTATATCCTTCCCAACACTTATCTCTCTTCTATTTATTGTGCAATATCAAAGACCCGTAGCTGCAATTCAACATGGAAATCTGGCTCTAACCCATTTGACAATAGGCATCATTGAGATTGTAGCATTCTTCTTGTGCTCGGCTTCATTGCCCCACTATTCACTGATGTTTCACAGAAAACATCTGTGACAGATGGATCCACACACGTACACAAGAGTGATTTTATAAGTGTCCAATTTTTTTAATTAACAATTGTGATTCCAGTCTAAAAAATGAATATTAATGTCTATTGATATGATAAATCAAATAAGATTTTGATTTTATATATCAGCAATAACAGAAGGCTGTTTTCAATGTTACAAATTATTCAGAATAATCTCTGCCACCATAGTCCTACTGCTATTAACATTAATTATTTAATTGACAATTAATTTTTTCCTTCCATGTTAAAAGCATATTACAAGTATAAAACCTTTCAATGTGATAACGTAAACTTTTTCATAACAAGCAGTATCTTCATGACTACAGTATAACTGTAGTAGTCATAATACCTGCAGCCAGGAGTAAACAAATAGACAAACTGATGTTATTTCCCTTATTTGGTAATTAAAAAAAATAATTACCATATAAAATAGCGTTGTGTTATAAACGCGATTATATTATTATTCGTAAACTTATTTTAATAGCGGCAGGATTATTATAACTGAGATTATTCTGACAATTTTATAATGTTGTAAACTGTCTTTAAAATATTATTTTATTCAATTAGTAGATGCGGATAGATATTTTTAATTCCATAATTTAGACTATAAGATGTAGACAAATTTTAAAATCAAGTCCTGGCCCTGATGTTGATCTCAACCATATGTATAGATTTAATTTAAGGAGTGTTTGATGATATAAACTTAAATAATAAAGGATTTTTTTTATCCTAACCATTTTTATTTTATGATACACTTTGTATGTTGGCAATTTTTAAAATAATTATTTTGCTTTTTTTTTATTAAGATCATCTTTTTTGATATCTATGTAAATTATTAGTTTTAAGTTAAGCTATTTAAATTTCACTTAATTATTTTTTTTATAGATTTCAAGTTACTCATATGGCTATATGAAAACCACATGTACCATGAAGGTTTTCATGATCCAAAAAGAATATGCTTTTATTTATTTTTTTGATATCATTTAAAGAAAATTAAATTTTACAATTTTGCACACTCAAAATTAACTGTATCTCACACACAAATTTAATAATTATAGTTTTTAGTGCTTTTCCACTAATATGTTATTATATATACAATAAAGGTGGTGAGCTGAAGATGGTGAGCGTGGGCGCGGGCGGCGAGCTTGGCGATGTGTTGGCGTTACTGGAGGGCAGCGTTAGCAATGTGCAGCTGCACGCCTTGTACACCTCCGTGCGCGAGCCCTGGTTGGCGCGCGGCCTACTCGCCTACCATACTCGCACAGGCTCGGCGCGCGCGCTCGACTTGCTGTCTCGTGCGACTGACCCACACGTCAAATACTTGCTGGATGCGCTTACTGAACGTCTACGCGCAGGAGAACGTGCATTAGTTCTACGTGCCCTCGCACAGCTCGTAGCTCGACGGCCCTCCTGGTTGCATCGCCTACCCGCGCATATATTGCTACGCGAAGTGATGCGTGTGTTGCGCCCCGACACCGACGCTGCGTGTCTACTAAATGCATTATTGGCCGTAGCAGCTTTATTGCCGGCTGCACCCGCGCTACTTACACCAGTGCTACCTGATCTGATAGATGCATTCGCGCGACTAGTAGCGAGTGCGGATAGTGCTCCTCCATCACGTCGGGACCATCTGTTACTGGGTCTGCGCGCTCTATTCCACGGTCTTTACGCCACACACCCTTGCACGTTGCTCGATTTCCTACGTCAAAAGTATGGCCATGAAACCGATGGAGAAGCATTTCAATCGACGATCCTTCCCATGATAGAGTCAGTACGCTTGCATCCTGCTCTTATTACCAGTTCACATCAATTTGAACACGGCGGTGGACGACCGGCACTCGATCCAGACCTGCTAATTGAGGCACCATCTCTACGATCCACTCCTGCGCCGATAACTTTGCCTGTTATCCGCCCCATACAATGCGCGAGCACACCCGCGCCTGCCGCTGTTCCTGGTTCCGGTGCTCATGCATCACTTGGATGTGCGTCGATCCGGCCTGGGGCTGACGTTTGGTTCCAATTATTAGAACGTTGCGGGGCGGACTCGGCTCCACACACGCCATTGCCAGCCGCTGAACCGGGTGCATCGCCACCTGAAGCCGCTGTCGAGGCGACACCTGAAAACACACCTGTCAAAGAACCACGCGCGCAATTTAACTTCCCGACGGAATCGACTGCGGTACGCACACTTTCCCATCATTCACAACCGCCGTCGCCGCTCGGAAATGTTGCTGCAGATACATATGGTGGACGCCTGGCACGGGTTGTGCTAGATCGTGTGCAGGCTGACGCAGCGTCGGTCAGCCGTCGTAAGCGTCCATCCGCACCCGACTCGCCTGTGCCCATGGGAGGCGCACCGCCCCCCGCCGAATGGGCAATCGCACGTCCCGAACCCAATCGGCCCACACCCATCTCCGTTGGTACCCCGAACCCACCTCCGCTGGGCCAAACCGCCTCCCCTGCTGACATCTTTAATGTGGAAGATCGGGAGGTGTTAGAACTCACCACAGGTGGCACCGTCGCTATTCGCGATGAATGGCTCATTCGCACCCCCGCTGACCACACCCCGCGACTACGCCACTTCAGCGGCGGTACAAATACTGCCATCACTGTGCGTACACCCCTCTCACGTGCCTCCTCCTGTCCCGCTCTCCGCGAGCGCCAGCCACGTACACATACCACTTCCACCCAGACTGTCGACGCGTGGCCAGAACCTTACGAAATACTATTAGCTGATTTATGCCGGCGATCTTCTGATACTCGAGTGCGTATAAAATTTGATTGTATTTACACAGAATTTGAACAAACCAATATAAATTCTAATTTATTGTTGTTGAAACAGAATTTACTGCCGACGAGTGGTCCCTGCGAACGCCTCGACGCTTATTTGGCGCGATTGTATAGTGGCGAAAGCGGCCTAAGCGGTAACAATCTTCAACACGAACTTGCCGAGCAATTGGAGCTGACACACGCGCAACTCATGTACGAACGATGGCGCCGCGAGGCACATAGCGAACGTAACCGACGACTACTCGGCCGCTGTCGCCAAGCGCGCACCATCGATCTGCAAAACAATATTTTCACAGAGCGCTTAAAGATATTGCAACATGAACGTGACGAACTAGCAAAGCGATTAAATTGTGCTCGTACCTCTCAACACACAGACACACTACACGACACGGAGCAGTTTGCTCGGCTTGAAGCTGAACTAGCGACGGAAAGAGCGGCGCGTGAACGAGCTGAAGCAGCTTTGCGTGAAGCAGAGACACGTCGGGCACAGGACGCCGCCGAAACACAGCGTATCCGGGCAGAAGCATTCGAATTGCGACGACAATTGGAAAGTGCATCCCGTGCAGCAGCAGCGGGTGAACGACGCGCTGAACATGTGCGACGGCTAAGGCGCGAACTGCTAATCCTCGGAGAAAGAGAGGCACGTCTGGCGGAAGCCGTGGGAGCAGCGGGAATGGGCAGCGCACGGGGTCCCGCAGGAGCGAATCGGTTGGCACGCCATTACCGCGACGAAGTAAACGTGGCACGAATTGAAACGGCAGAGCTAGCTGCGCGCGTAGAAGCTTGCGCAGCTCGAGAAACCGACCTAGAGACAGCACTAGTGACGCGCGAGGCGGCCGCCGCTGAGCTAAAACGGCAGGCGCGCGACGCAGCCGAAGAGCATGCCGCACGTTTAGAAGCTGTACAAGATAAGTACCGTGCACTAATGCACGTGCTGCGCCGTATGGAGGCTCGCCGATTGGAACTGTTGGCGGGCGCGGGTCCGACGACGGGGGCGGGGGCGAGTGCGGGAGGAGCATCTCCACAGTCGTCGCCGCTTTCAGCGTCTCTAACGTCTACGGAAGGTCCGTTGGCGGCACGGCCGGCGCTAGCGGAGTTGTCACGTGTGCGCTATTTGCTAGAAGATGCGCCCACGCCGGACGCACACTGACGACGGCCAGCCGCGCCCGCGCTCGCTCTCTCGTATAGGTCATCATAATAAAAGGCTTACATAACGCAGATTGCGGCCGCCGACGCATGAGCAGTTACAATTGATGTTTTTAAATGTTACTATGATCAATATCGGTGCAAAATACATTATAATGGTGTAAATTGAATATAAACAAACTATACATTAAATTGTTTATGTCCAAATAGAAGCTTTAATGGTTTTTACGCCCATAACATTAGAAATAGAAGTTGTATTAATCATTAATTCACTAGTAAATTGTCTTATTCTATTTTCATATAAAGATGGAATTTTATTACAAATCAATGTGTTATATTAGACAAAAATTTGAAAATTTTTGAAATCAGTTACCTACAAAAATTACCTGGTGATTAGAAATTTAATAAGCTGTAGAATTATTTAACAATCAAATCCATGTTTATTATATGTGTCAAATGTTTATTTCAGCATTACGTTATTTAGTGTGAGTACCATACCTTATAAATATTCAAATAGTATCACATTCTCAAATTTAAAATAATAAAATAGTTTACTTTTTTTTTAAATGTACTGTATTTGAAGTTTTTTATTTGAGTAATAGTGTAGCGGAAGCACTTTTTTTAATAACTATAAAAATACCCAAATATTGACTTTTTACAATTACTGATTAGAGACAAAGAAGGCAATTAGTACCAAATGATGTCACTGTCCACTCGCGCCATGTAGAAAATAATGTTAAACTGTATTTTGCAACAAAGAAATGGCATAGAATTTTTAATGGCTTGTAGTTTATTATTTCTTTAACCAATTTTCATTTTGACTTAATTTTTATTTATCATGTCATCAGCTTACATGATCACCAACAAATATAATATTTTAAATATCATTAATAATGTTATGTATTTCCAAATCTACAAACCAATTTTAATAAAAAAACAAAATGAGACAACTGTTTTACTGTACAGTAAACAATTTTTAATACATGTCGCCATCATAAAAATTCCTGACATACAAAGATTTTTGTAAACAAAGTATTTTAAAAGTATAACTCGTGATTCATTATGTTCCTAATTTTCCAGTGGCATTAGTAATTATTCAAGGCTCTCGACCTTTTGAGTTGAAGTACGGCACCCTCGGACCTGCCGTTCAGCGTGGCTGTCAAATGGTCGGTTTCCAAGATGATGAAGTTTTCAGATTTCTCCCAACTCGATGAAAAAGTAGAGAGTACATGAGTGAACAAGCGGCAATGTACGCTGCATTATTATATAACTAAGATATCACGACTAAACCGATTTCTATAAAAAAAATACTACCCCCTATGCCCGAATATCTGTGAAAATAAATGACATAAATAAGTTGCTACATATGTCAAAAATAACATAAGTGGCCATATTTTTTTATTTAGGGTTCCGAAGCCATTATTACAAAAAAATGCACTATAGATGAAAAAAGTACGTTGTTAAACTTTCTCCATGTTTCCCGCACTGAATAGTTATTATAAGCACTTAATCGCCTTTAACTAGAAAAACATGTAGGTATATCGACTTAAATCGACTATTACTATTAAACTAGTGTAAACTAAAATGTATCAGCAAAAGGACTTATCTTCGTGGTACTTACGTTCTTTTGTTTAGAATCGCAGTTTTTCCGCAATAACACAAAAACAGTACATCCGCTATGTTCAAAATAATTTTTGTAGAATGTATTTATTGAGCGTTGCCTTCGTTATTTTTCACATTTTTTGGACATACGGATTAAAAAATAAAGAGGGGGGGGGGGGGGCAACAATTTCTGCAACTTTCGGAGCGATTATTTCCGAAATTATTCAGGTAATCAGAAAATTTACTTACGAGACCTCAGGGTTTTGAAAAGAACTGTCGAAATAAGTGCTACACGCTGATATTGCTGATAAGATTTTTTTTCAGTTTGTGTTAAATGTATGGAGTGCCCCATTAAACATTTATTTTTGTTATTTAACTACGTAACTAAGTAGCGGGTTATACAAGACACTTGCACTATAAATTTCATCAATATACTGTGACATACGAACGGACAGACGGATATGACGAAACTTTGAGGGTTTTTGCCATTTTGGCTCGGAACCCTAAAAACGTTTGTTAGCCATAACAAATTTTAATATAATGTTAAAAATCGTTTCACTTAAATCAATGTATAGTACAAAAGACCCCCGATAAACCGACAAACGTTTTGTAGGGCAGTGTCGGATTAAGTACTGCTTAAGACCCCCTATAGTCCGAATTATTTTGAAAAAGAGTAGTACCTTGTACTCCAACAAATTACAGATCAAAATAATAAGATTCTATCTGAACTACAAATCATACTACACATGTATGTCGGATTTAGTAGTCAAATTCAAATTGAGCAATAAAAATCGAAATAAAACGCGTCGAGCACAATACAGCTTAAAAGTTGCAATCGTGTTTAATCATGCATTAAGCGAAGATTTGTCAATATAATGTTTGCGTGTTTACATTCAACAGTAATAATAGGCGTGTCGGATTACAAGGGACGCCGGATTACCGGGGTCCACTGTATTCTGATCAGTTCATGGGCTCGACCGCTCGGCAAATCGATCAGCTACTGGAACCTCTCTACTATGCGTTGGTTCCAGTACTTCATTTATGGTAATAACGTCGTCGATGTCCAATGTCAACCATATTTTTGTTCTGCCATCTTGAATGTACGCCTGAAGTCTGTTCTTTTGCAATGTTGTAATCGGGACTATGAAGTTTCTCAGCCTTTTCGTTGCAAAGCATTTGGAGCGTACCGAGTCCATGAACGCGTACATACCCTTCGTTGTCACATGCAATGTTGCCATGGACACCGCACACCTCTGCCACATGGCGGAGAATGTGCGTTTTTTTCAAACCATATTCGTAAAGTACATACATCCCGTTTTTACGATCGTTCTTAAGAACCGTGAAATCCCTCCACTTTGTATGAAGAAATTACACTTGTTCAAACCCTCCCTTAAACGCTTTACGCAATTTCGCGTTTTCGATCTTCTCAACAACGTGTAGGGATATTTCACGTCATTGGGGAAATATACGGGACCACCTCGGTAAAACATGAATATCATGTCTTAAAATGAGCATTATTCTCATAATTTCTACACATATACGTAAAGGTTGCCGTAATGCACCACAGCAGTTAATATCTGTATTTAGTGTAGAAATGCGTTCGCTGTCGAATTTCGTCTAGTGAGTGAGAGTTTCGGTGGTCCACTCCTCCACACATAGCCTAACTCCTCTCTCGCCCTACTCCCCCTTTCATCGCCACACTCCCCTCCATCACCCCTTTCCGCCTTGTATTAGATATTCTATTCTTATCCAAGAAGTTAGCAACACATTGATTGATTGAAGTTGCGAGTGTTCATGGGCGGCGGTGGTCATCTTCCCTCTGGTGACTCGCATACCTGTTTATCCCTCTAAAATATTAAAACAAAACATTACAAAATGCTGTGTTTAATTAAATTAAATGAAAAATGTCTCAAATATATATATATTAATTTCATGTATTTTATGTAGTGACACATGTTCAAATGTCTGGAGGGTATTAAAATAATGCTGTCGGATCCAAAAAGAATATATATTATATTATTACATTAACTTACAGGCATCAATTGCATAGAAAAATCTTTAGACAATTCCATTTTGAATTTTAAATTATTAAAATCTTCTACATTGACAAAAATTAAAATATACATTTGACACAGCAAGGAGATGAAGTGGTACAACTTTTATCAGCGCCATAAATGAGAAGTACTTAATATTATTATGTGAACTTGTTTACTTTTAATCTAATGGAACAGTTCTTAGTCAGAAATATTACATTTTGTCAACTGCCTGAAACGCTTCATACTAAACCGGTCACTTCACGTAATATTAATCTACCATTATTTCAAGAAACAAATTAGGAATATTTAAAATAATAAGTGTATTACAACAATACAATGAAAACGGTAACTTGCCAATTTTATGAAAAAATTTCAATTTTCATAGCGGAAAGTTAAAAAAGTCAGAATACCAAACAGTTTTAATATTTGTAACGTAATAAAGGATGGTGAGGACCGAGCGGTCAAAAGACAGTTCGACGTTCGTTTCGGTTGGCTAGTCGAGAGTCGAATAATGAATTATGTAACTTAATTCAAATTAAACCAACCAAACTATTTCTGTATATAGAATTGACACACATTTGAAACCATATCGCATTAAGTTTTTAAATTTCTTACCCAAAAATAATAACCCTTAAGTCTTTGTGTCGCATTTCCCTGTTGAAAACATCCAATACAGTCCCATACAAAATAATAGAATCTGTAATGGCTTATATGTAATCTATCTGGAAGAAAAAATTCCAGATAGAGTTAAATTAAGAATTTGTATGGATCCTATCTGCACTTTAGCTGTAGGTTTGTATCTGTTCTTATCGTAAATCCATGTGGACATAAAAATCAATGTGGATTTCCGAATACGAAATAGAAAATGTTTTTAATGCTTTTTAATGACAATTCCACAATCGGAAAAAATAATGTATTCTATATGTAAATCCAGATAAGAACTCTGCAGACATATAAGTTCCATTAAACTTTCCGTTTCGTCCCTTCGAAAATTTTATGGGTATGGATATGGATATGGATTTGCAGCGACAAAAGCACATTAGATTCCAATACAATCATTTCTTATTGAAATCTATTGGATGTTTTCAACAGGGTTATTAACTCTGCCATTTTTTTATTACGCCCTTGAAATTCTATACACGGATATTTTATGTGAATCGCCACATATTTTATACATTACAAAAAAAAACTGAAAGAAGTATTTTGTATTTTGCGCATTCACTATTTACTCATTATTTTAATTAAATTTTAGAATGTGGTTTTTATTTCTTTTTTTTTCTGTTAAAATTATTATATTTCGGACAACCAATGCATTCTTTTCGTTAAGACCCCAGTATCATATTGATATAAAAACACCGCTAATATAAGTTCGTTTCGCAGTAAAATATTAGATATGATGGGCCGCTAAAAATCGACGAATACGCGTGCATGTCATCTTTTTCACCACTGCTAATAGATCCACTCTCGCAATTTTTTTTCACGTTGAGGAATTTTGACGGTTAGATCCTCAACGTTGCCGCTGGTGCTGGCTGGGGGTTGCCAACGACCAACGATGTCCGGATCGACAGCTTAAAGTGCTGTTTAACGTCATAGACAGTTATAATAAATAATAGACTTACCTCAAAACGCACGCGCATTTACGGGTTGCGTTATCTATGGAATGTCATAGAAAAGAAAAGATGCACAGTACGTACCGCGCTCAAAAACGGCTGCGACGAATAAAATCTAAAACAGACTGTTTAGCACTCATTGTTAGTTTTGTCGCACCTTTAGTTACGATGATGAAGTGTTCTGTCAAAAAATGCAAAAACCCAGAGAGATTAAAATAAAATAACAAGTCACTGCAAAAACCACACGTAGTAAGCTCTGAAAAAGATGTAATTTACTATTTTCGATAAGCAAAATTTAGTTTATTTGTGATAGGTGGTCAAACAGATAAAATGTGTAGTAGATATAGTATTTTGTATTTCTTCATTTAAAGGAGCATCAACTGAGATATAAACCAACTTTAAAGAAATAGACCTAAACAACACCTGTCTCGTATTTGTTGCGTTGTCACATTAGTCGGTCGCTTAATAATAAAGATTCAGTTCTTATAGCAAAAAGTCGCCTTTTATGAAGTCAAAACTTGTATAGGCAGGTTTAGATTGGGAGTAATTTCATCCAAGTCGTTAGCATCTATCGCTTCAGTAGCTGTAAGTATGACATATTACGCTTAGCCAGTAGTGAATATACTTTTTCGATGGATTAATTATACTCTTTATAATAAAAGTGTATATACAAAATAAAGAAATAAAAATCAACTGTTACATTTACTTTATTTGTATGGATAGAATAAAAAAATAATGCAATTCCGTACCACATCATCTAGTAGTAAAACGTATACCTATAACAAACGGTTAAAACTTTGTTTTATTGACGTCGTACAGATGGCGCTAATAATATAAAATGTAGACGTTTCATAAATTCATCTTATGAAACAAAGTATCAGAAACTGAATAATGCTGACTAAAATTACTGAGTGGTTTTATTTATTTTTCAGTCCATAATTAATTTGAATAATATGTTTAAAAATAAAAAGATATTTCTATCTAGTGGGAAATTTTATGACTAAAGTATTTGTTTGATTTGTATTTTAAATGCCCAATGGTATGATTAGTGTGCAGTAAGAAGTGAGTACAAAATATACGTATGTATTATAAATTAGAATATATATATAATTTACATCATAAATATAACTATAATACAAATAATATTTAATATATTAAAATTTAATATTTAAAGTATATGATACTTACCTATATATAAAAAAATATTTTATATATTTATTGAAGAGATAACAAATCTTATATATATGACAAATGAATTGTTTATTATCTTATGACACTAAAATTAGCTGATATTTGATCATTTTTGTTTTCATTTCTGTCGGCAGTCCTCATGACTACTTTTTTCATTTATTGTTTTATACAAATTTTAAAATTATAAGATAAATAAGTTCTAACTTACTTATCTTATAGATATATAAAAATACTTATCTTTCTGGTAATATCTTTTAACCACTATTTTTTATTAACAATTATTTACCTTCTAATAACGTAAAATATTATTTTAATAGAAAAAAACAAGTGTTGAAATAACTATATTTTAACTCTTGTTTTTTACTACTAAAAAAATTCGGAAGTTCCAGCCTTAAACATATGGCCGAGAGTGGATAATTTAAATACAGTACATGCACAAGCGGACCCTTCTGGGTATACTTATTTTGTGCTTTGACGACTAACTAAAACTACACGCATGTGCGTTAGGCTTTTATTCCATAACGCCAAGCACCCATAGATATTTAGCGTTCAAATACTTTACATTCGGTAAAACATCTGTCTTTTAATTAATGTAAAAATCTATGAAAACCGGATGTGCCCGAACTGTTGACTCCGGATAATACTAAAGAAATGTCTGGCTTTTGTTACGAAAACTCCTAAATACCCATGTCTTATGTTACACCCTAATTTGGCTAAAGATCGGTTTATCACATACAACGAATGTTGAATACGACTCATAGTTCGTGTCGAGTTATTACTGCCTGCATGGGATATACAGTGAGTCATAAAAGGCCAAAATATATCTGGGGCTCTCACTGAATATAATGCAATAGTCTCCAAGCTGAAGTCGCAATCGGATTGCGCTCGATGGAAGAAGGCACATTTAATAATTCAAACCGAGGCAATATAGTCTAAGATCCGGCATTAGAAAAATGGACCCTCGTCTGTTGTTCAATTAACAAGCGGATAACAATATAATAAAATCAGAACAATGTCTGCCACCGTAGCACTGCTGTTACTAAAATTAATTAATATTTTTTTGCTTCTCATGTTAATTGCACATCGCTAGCATGAAACTTTCGAATATGACGTTTTACACCTTGTAAGCAGCGACCTTTATGACTGCTACAGCTACCTGCAGCCAGGTGTAAACCGGTAGATAAACCGAACTTATTTCCCTCATCTGTTAATTAATAATATTAACATGTATGTAGAGTTTACAAAATTCTAAATATATTTATAACTGGCAGTTACCGTGAAATCATTTGTAGCCTACATAAAAAAAAATAATAATGGACTACGATGGCAGACATTGTTCCCATAAATTTGTAATATTGGTATCTGCCTGTAAAACATTATTTAATTGAATAACAGATGAGGGTACATTTTTCTAATACCGGATCTTAGACTAGTAGAATAGATGTACAACTCAACGAGACGCCATCACTAGTAAGCACTCACCAGCTGCAAAACAACGGAGTTTCATCTCTCATTCACAGCCCTGCGCTATCGTAAAATCTTTAAGAATCCTGCGCATGGTAAAAAAATTTGTTACGGCCCACAAACGACAGGAAACTCAGTCACAATACCGAATCGTTGGGTTTCGTATTGTGTGCGCTCACAAAAACGGGGTCCTCCGCAGCGGAATGCGTATTTGAAAATGATTTTTTCCGAAATTCCATATGTCAGAGCCGAAATAAAATTTAGGTTAGTCGGAGGTGGACAAACGACTCTTAATAAGTGCTTCAATTCACTTTTAAACTGCTTACTCTCTTACGCTCTACTAAAACTAATATCAATAATTATATATGTGTGCGGTGCGTGCGTGTGTGAATGCGGATGATGAACTTTGTAGTTATATACCGGGCGTAAGGGACCGCCTTCCGCAAACTGACAGAGTGAACTCAGTATATTATACTAAGATGATCCGCGTGTGAAATTATTTCAGGAACGTTAAGGGAATCCAAGAAAACTGATTTGTTTTATCACCTCCTACGCAATGTATCGCTACCATTTTTAAAGACCCATTGCTGCTTTTTTTTTATTTTACCTGTTTTAATTGCAAAAACGGAATGCTGCGTACAATCACAGAAAATGTAATTTTACATAGAAATAAAGTAGTTTTAACTGAAAAAAAAAACATTTCTTTTTCCTGAGAAAATTTCCAGTGGATTTTGATTCAAAATAAGGATCTCAGTTTGCGGAGGGCTGTCCCTTACACCCGGTATGAAATTAAGTTCACTTATGTAATACTTGGATTACAAATGACTAGTTATACTCAAAGCTTCTCAAAATACTACTATGAAACATTATTATCCATATATATATATATATAATAACATAATAATCTAAACTCGATTTGTTTTAAGACTTTCACTATATAATAACTATAAGCACGCATGCTTATCCAAAATACTGCTGTAATCCTATATCTTGCCTTGTTAAGTAACTGCCTAACAACTGATTTTCTCATGTTTCTCAAGTACACATGCTGTGGGGTGGAACCCTGATGACCTAATACAGGTACCCTCTACCCAACTTAGGCACCAATCTCTCACGATCCTAGGATAATCATTTAATTGTAAAATGTACTCTTAGAGACGTCCTGCCTGATTGTGGTGAGAAATAAATAATGATTATTACTTTTCTTATTATTTGCTCTGCGTATCTTATGTGGACATTAACTTTTGGGGTTTTTATTAACCGACTCTTTATCTGATAAACGACTGATTTTTGTTGGATAACAATATATTTTATTGTTGTGAAAAGCACATCACTGTCCACTTACACAAGAGTTCTTGAAACGCTCTGAGAGGGATCGTCCGTCGCAGTCCTCGTAAAAATATGATCACATTCATACAAATGTTACTGTTCAAGAATAGTGTTTTTGTTGTATTTAACTTTAGTATATATCTTTTATCATAAAAAGAAAATAAACTTGCGCTTATTTTCCAGAGGGGGTAGACACAGACCATATATAGCTCCCCCAGTTGCTATGCTTTTCATTTATGATATTTATGTTTCTTTTGAAACAAACAAATAATACTTTTGATCTGATACAGATTTATATTTTGCTACTTCTCTTCCTATACTGATAATTTTAATATATGTCAGCAATAGTTTGGAATATATTACAACAGACTACTTAAGTAATAAATCATCACAAACGAGTAACAGAAAAACACAATTGAAACGTAACACAACTTTGGTAAAAACGTTTAATAGAACGGTGCGCGGGCGACGGCCCCGCATGTCGTTAATAAATAACTACAATATCAACGAGCAATATTTACAATATACTATACAATAACTAGCGCCCGAGGGCGTTCACGGCAACGGTTCCACGTAGTTCTCTGGTACAAGGCCGGTGGCGCCGTTGAGCGTCCCCGTGAGCCAGCCCGGCTCGGCGGACGCGCTTACGTTCGTGATGATCTGGTTGGGCTCGAACGAAAGCTCACCCTCGCTCTCGCCCAGGCATGCGTACAGCGTCCGCACGCGCCTGCACACACACACACACAAACACACACTTCGGTTCAGCACACAGCACCCTGCGTCTGCAGCGAGTCCGGCACACTCACGTGTAACGCGGATGGCGCAGGTAGGGCGGTGCCGGGGGCGGTGGTACACCGGTGGACTGATGCGGGAGGGCGCGCGGCGGGTGCGCGGGCGGCGGCGGGTGCGGCGGCGGCGACGCGCTGGAACCCGAATCCGTAGAGCTGGTGTCGGAGCGGACGGAGGAAACGCCACCTGCGATGTACGCGGTACACGTTGTACAAGGGCAGGTGTGTGCAAGCTCGAGTGCAGGTGTGCCGAGGGCCGCACCTCTGGGAGGCGGCGGCAGTGCGGGGTAGTGATGCAGCAGACGGTGGTGAAGTGCAGCGTACCGCGCGCTACCCCACTCGGGTTCGGCGTGGGCGGGTGGCTGCGGCGGAGGTGGCGGCGGCGGTGCAGATTCGGCCCTGCAAGAGGCACGCGGATGCTGTGAGAGAGGGCGGCCGCCCGCGATCACGAAGCCCGAGAGGCAGATGATCATGGCGTACGCGCCGTTCCTCAGTCGAGAAGATAATGCGTCGCGGACGGCGCACGGCGCGCTATAAGGCGCCGAGGACGGCAGATGTGCGGCCACGTGTGCACGCACCTGGCCCTGGCCGCCAGGTGCGCGCGCCGCCGCCTCCTAACTCGTAAGGAACACTTTTACGTTATCCGGAGATGAGCCGAGGGCGGCGCGGGCGACGCGGTGCGGCAGGTGCGCGCGCCGATTGTTTTTTTGCGCACGCATTCCGCACGCGCAGCTGCCGCTCGCCGCTCGATACGACGCATAGGATCTCGTCTTGGGTTTTAGGGTCCCTTCTAAATCTAATGTAAGATAATTTGCAAGGTGTTATGTCGATTATTTTGACTTTATATTTATATACCAGGATCTACAAAAAGACGACCTTGCATTGCTCTTAGACCTTATGTTATAGTAGACAATTTCTTCGACTGTTTAATAATAACACGCTACTAGAAACCTTATTCTGGGAAGAAAATATTTTTTTTCTTTAACTTAATATAAATTTCAACAGAAATCATTATCAGTGTGTTTAATTTTTTGAATATTCATTCTAAAGAAAAACTACAGTTTTTGAGGCGAATATTTCTTGGACTCAATATACGAACCAAAAGCTAAAAGATTTTAAAATATATTTTGCTTTATATAATTTAATTCCCATTTTTTTTTGTACGTATAACATTTTTTTTTTGCGAACAGAATTACAACCTTTCAGTATTTTCTGGTAACGGAAATTAGTTTTATTATTAATCTGTGTAAGGTCTCTTAGTAGCAAAAAAACACCCAAAACTTAAGCTGAATGAAAGCTCAAATAAAATCAAATAAAACAATAAGAGATTGATTATTTAGAAAATAAGAACCTTTCTTCAATCTTTCAGAACTAAAAAAAAATATATTACAATCTACATAAAATTCAACTACTGACCTGTTCCAATGATAAGTAGTAAGATGACAATACATATTATATCTTTACGAGAGCCTAGTAAGCCAAAGGCAGAACCCCGTTCGCCGTGCGTACTTGACCATCCTGCTGGTATTTCTCTTTGTCTGGTGCACATCTCTTTAAACAAGTACACCCTCGTTTTGTATTTTTAATCTGAAGCAAACGCCCTTTTCGCTTATTTAGAATAAGCACATTAAAATATGTATTTTTACTTAATTTAAATATGTATGAAATATGTTTACTTTAATTAAAATATGTATGGAAATTTATTAATATGTATTATTTCTTATAATGGAAATTTCAAAAAGAATCATCGCGTACATTGTCGGTTTTCTCGTTTATTTTTTAATTTCTTTTAAAATTTAGAAGAATAGGAAAAGTTATAGAACTTTCGTCTGTATAACCTTACACTGTTTCAATGATATCACATAATAGCGTCAGGCTTAAAAAGAGGGGGACGAGCACTGGAGTGTTTTGCAAATGCGCAAATCCACACGAATAAATGAGAACAAATTGCGAAAGACAGTTAATAATCGAGGTCGACTTCAAGGCATTTCTCGTATTAGACGTTAAAATTAATGTCATATTTTAAAAATTGGTCGAATAATTAAGCACTCATTAGTATAAATAAAAAAGAATTATACAAAATAGAGAACAAAAATAGCTCAACAGCTCAAGTGAGTCATAAAAACACAAATCTCTATACATGTATATAAGGGAAATACACTGACTGACTCATCACGAAATCTCCGAACTATAGGTCCGATTGACTTAAAATTCGGTATAGTTATTCTTTTCTGGACATAGACGCTCACTAAGAATAGATTTTATGCAAATTCTATCCAAAAAAAAATTGTCTAAACGTGGGATTAAGCTTAAGTGCGAATTAGGAATGTCAAAGAATGTATATATTTTTTTTACAGTAGATCGAGGGGCAAACGACGATACGAGCCACGAAAAAGCAAATGATCACCGCCACCTATGAACACCTCTCAACCGCAGAGAAATCACCAGTGCGTTGGCGGCCTCTTGGTTAAGAATAAGATATCTGATGGAAGAGAAAGTGTAATTATGCGGGGGTGATAAATGGGGGAGAGAGGTAATGTAAAGGGAGTGAACCACCGAAACTTTCACTCACTGCACGAAATGAAACAGTGGAAACTGTTAGTTCACGTCTGACTTCTGCAAAATGTCTAGCTTTTCACTAGTCGAGCCGAGCTATTTTCATGCTATAGCCAACTTGACCACAGCATGGCTATACCACGACAGGCGATTATATCGTGTTTCATAGATTTCATCCAGATTTTTCAGAAACTGCCTTGTCTATTCCTTCCACTCTTTCCACTACACATTCGACGACCACAACACTCACGGCACGAATAACCTACGTCGAACCGAACGGCGTAGCGACACGGCCAACTGAGCGCGGGACGGTCTCACAGACCACAGCCCGAACATTTATTACTGAAGATTGTCCCAAAAAGTGTTATTGCTTAAATCGTCATCCAAAACTGGCGATTACTGCTAGATTTACGTACAGAGATACCAAGAAAGTTGTCGAAAAAGCGTTAATCATATAGGCAAAGTAGCAGCGCTGGACGGCCTCCCGCTAGATGCACCGCCGACCGGATCCGTGTCGCTGGCCACTGGTGGTAGCAGATGGCTCGGGCCGCATGTCATAGAAATCTAAAAGCCTCCTTCACCACCGCGCATCATGGCCGATTGTCGATGATCCCGTTATGGCCCACGATTGTCGTCAGCATTGTGTGGCCAACTACGCAATTGTCAATGTTCAATTGCGGTATTGTCTAGATGAAAGATGGACGACGAATCGTTTGAAATACATTTTAAATTCATACTTATTTTATAAATATTGTATTTATAAATATAGGAATTTTATCGAATTTTATTTTTGCTATGAATTCCCCGTCCCCTTCTATAGTCATGTTATTTATACAACGGTCAATCGCGCACTGAGACTTAGGCAATCTTGTAGATGCGCACCTGCACATGCGCAAATTCACTTTTTATGTTTGCTAGAAAAGCACAAAACCAAACAGGCCATTATCGACAATCGTTCACAATTATGGCCCACTACAAATAATTGTGCCCTCTACACGATGGTGATTGTCGAGGATTGACAGTGGCGAAGAGGGGCCATAAGGAGGAGGCTCATATCCAGCAGTGGACGTCTAGTGAACGAAACGTGCATAGCAAAAACTACAGTTATATAATTGGCGATTAATTGCCGAAAGCCGATTCGGTTAGTCGGACCAATCTCTGGAAATGGCGATTATTGGCAGATTTATATAATAAATATCTTTATTTAAAGCTGCTATCTATTATAAGCTAGCTATCACGAAATCCGATGCGAGTGTTATCCGATAGTCATGTAAATAATCAACGTGATTTTGTTGACGTAAAATGGTACAAGAAAACATAGTTTTTTTTTTTTTTTACGTAATACGATGCTATTCCATGCTAGCTTACTTATTCGCTACTGATAATGGAATGAAAAAAAAATTCTTATCATCTTGGACATTGAAAATTGTCATTGTAAATTTTTAATAACTATTAAAATACTTGTAAGATCGGAAACGAAAAATGTGAGGCGTGTGTAATACAACACCTACAAGAGGTATAGAAAGTAGCTATCAAAAAGACAACTTATTTATATATTCGTATTATACGCAGTGCAATATAATTATCACCCGAACTATGAATACATCAATTATCTGCTATATCTATTATCCGGCCCATCAAAGATAGCAATCGAGAACGAGTTCGGAACCGGGTTTGTAATTGTGGACGACAAAATAATCAGTCGACATAAAAAGATGAAAGAATTCATTCTATGTACACTCGGGCGGAGCCGTGAGTGAAAGCTAGTCAGTATAAATAAAATGCTAACTATTTGAGTTGATATAGATGTACATGTATCACGCTAAAGTCACTGGATGGGATTTTAAATGATTTTTTTTGTTCCTGAGATATTTAATCCTTATCTACAATAAAGATTAGATCAAGGCTGCTTAAGAATTTCGAAAAAAATATTAAGAACTCTTATACATTGATCGATTTTAATAAAATTTATTATGGAGATGGATGGAACCTAGTGAAAGAATATGGAATGACTTTTTAGGGTTTCCTGAAAGTCGCTAATCATTGATCGATTTAGCAAAATTTTCACAAAAAATTCTCATTAGCGCTCGGTGTGCAGAATGGTTTATGGTTCAGTGGTTGCTTTAGGGTTCTAAAAGATCTACCAAGATCGATAATAACTCAGTCCGATTAAGAATGAAATAGCACGGGAACAGATCAGGAACGAATATGGGACTAGGGTCGCATTGAGGGTGGTGCGGGAGCCGTAACGCAATAGCTTCTACTATATGAAGTTGTTCAATGTTCAAACCAGCAGAGCTACAGGCAAAATCTCAAAAGTCTAAGACATGTATCAGTATATTTGTTTTCTTTTCATATCGAAACCGTTGACCCAATTTTGATCAAAATTGCCAAAAAGATAGTTTGCATTCTGAAAACGATCACGTGTTACTGTTTAATTGCAGTAAATGATCTTCTAACTCAACTTATTTCATAGATCAATATTATCGAAGAAACTATATTCGCATAGTAAATTGATTTTCAAATATGCTATTTTTTTGTTTGAAAACACGTTTTTTACAACATTAAGCCGCATGGCCCAAGGCGTTACCACTCTTTGGATCTTCGCAAACAACGGTTTTTGATAAAGTGCGTCAATAAAATGCGAAAAGTATTACAAAAAGCCTTCAATAACAATATTACTAAAATGTTGTATATTGTACGCACGCAAGGTTGGCAACTGCAGAGAATTTTATTACTTAAATTTTATTTTAAATGAAAAAATTAGTTCACCATACGACTATACTTTTTTCGACATTCTACATAATTATATTGATCTATATAACGAGGAATAATACTACACAACTGCTCTATGTTCCTATTGGTAGTAGGTAGATGGTCTACCCACTACGTTGGTAAATAGTACCATCCTGTATGGCAGTAATGGTTCTAAATAGAAATCGCGACTACTGCCACCATTTACACAAGTTGGTCCTATTTATTAAGCAAATCTCATATTGACGTGATAACGTCTAATAAATCGATGAACGCCGGCTGCACGCACGAAAAAGCATGACTCATTGTCGCGTTCCGCCCGAGTCGAGCGTACGAGCGAGAGCTCGGAACAATAGAGAGGCACGATCGGCCTAAGCGTTCGGCTTGTGACGCATCTATCTCTTTACTGTACAATTTAGGTAGAAATTAACGAGTGCAAATAAATGTTAATTTATCAAAAAGATTGTCATTTTCAATTAACTCCTTCTTTGTATTATACAAAATAATGATAATTCAGTGATAATAATTCAATTCAATTCATAAAAGAATGCAATTGTTCATCAATATTTTCTTATGACATTATCACGTAAAATTATCATCCGTAAACCGATTTTACAGACAACCAATTTTTTTTATTTGGTTTCTGGTGACTTCTCTGCTAACTTGAACGAGAGTGATATACTGCCAGTCTGATATGGCCTAATAATATCACATATCAAGTTCAATTAGCTAATATATGCCCACTCGTGACTTTTCTGTTCTGTGAACATTTGTTTTTAAATTAGTTTTTGCCCATGGGTCAATCCGTATGGCAGCATATCTTTTGACGTCGATTTTCGATTTTGAAAGTATTAGAATTTCTATCTTTTGTACAATTTATTACTTCACAGCTCGCAGCTGTTGAAATTTACCTAATTATCCTTTTTTCTTTATCCTTCTAGGCGCTAATCTATACAATACCGGAAATCCCCTGAATACGCGGGGCGCACTGTAAGTTTCTGGAACTGGCCACTTACATAAACAATGTTTAAAAAGTAATTACTACGTTTGAAAATATTAAAAATTGCGTGTCTTCACCACTATGGATTTAAGACGTGAAAATTATTGTAATATGATTTTCTACGATTTTTAGTGTAATTTGACAGCTCAGCAGAGCCACGCTCGGCTTAGAACTGCTTTTGGCAATAAAGCACCATTCAAGATGGCTATTTATAACTGGTTTGCAGAATTCAAGCCAGGTCTTGTCAATCTCAGTGACGAAGTTCGCGATGGTCGCTCGTCCACCGCTGTGGACAACAAATACATTGATGCTGTGCGCCGTATGATCGAAACAGACAGACATGTGACCTACCATGAGATTCGGACATCTTTAGGCATAGGCATGAGTCAAATACAATCAATCCTACAAAAACATTTGGACATATCCAATCCAACTTTTTCATAAAAAAGTTGAGCTCGCGGTATATCCTACACAATTTGAATGAGACTCAAAAAACGGACCGCGTTACTAAGTGGAATATCATGCTTATTAGGTTTAAGGAAGGGACGTCAAATATGGTGTGACACACAGTAACAGATGACGAAATATGGATTTATTACTACGATCCCAAAACAAAGCAACAATCAAACATATGGGTCTATCGAGATGAGCCGAAACCGACCAAAGTGGCGCGCGAGCGAATTGGGTTTTTGAACACTTTTTTTTGTGATAAATGGAAACATCATATACAAGTTTTATAACAAAACTATTTTTTTTTTTCGCAATAATTCAAAAGTTATTTCAAAATAAAAATTAATTTTTGAATCCAGTACCGAAGACACGCCGACAGCTCCCGAACAAACCCGAGCGCGTGTGACGTCATAATGTTAGTTGTCACTCATTGCAGTTGATACAGAAATAATCAGTACAGTGTTTTGATTAATTTAATTCTGTTGTCATTGTTAAATATTCAAATTTATTTTGAAAATGTCGAACCTTAAAAGTTATCGTTCTTGTTTTGTACCATAACATACGAATACTACAAAAAAACCCCTGACAAAATGTTTTTAAATGTTCCCCAAGATGACAAACGTCGAAATAAATGGTTTCGAGCAGTGCATCGTGATAATCCCCAAACAAAATCGATTTTTTTTTTATTGTGAAGATCATTCCGATGTAAGTATTTATAAATATATCAACATCAGGAATATTATCAGACTTTGCCTTTATAAATCCTTTATCACACAGCTAATCGGAATCAACTAACGACTCGTTTTTTAGCAATAAATTTTCAATATTATTGTCTAGTCACGTGTAAACGCTGTACCTGTTATAACATTATGACGTCACAACTATGGTGACCAATCATGGCGCGTTTATAGTCACATGATTTTTTTTTAATTTTATCAATTTTTAATCGTCTATAATTAATTGAAAAAAAATTTTTTTTTCAGTTTTTTTCATTAAATATCAATATTATTAATAATAAAGTTTTAAAGTACATGAAAAAAATCAATAATTTTTTTTTTCAAATTCCCAGTTGCCTCTAAGCAAATGACTGCTTCTTTTTTTTTAAACACGTAGCTATTGATGCTTTGGAAAATTGTCGTACCGTGAATAGTGATTGGTACACAACCATTTTTTTGCTGGAAATCATTGACGAACTCCGTAAAAATAACCGTAAACGTCGTATCATCTTACACCACGACAATGCCAGTTCTCATAAGGCCAAACAAATAAATTTTTGAAGGAGAAAAATGTAGAACTTATAAGCAATCCTGCACACAGCCCTGACTTTGCACCTTGTGACTTTTTTTTTTGTTTGCAAAAATCAAGAACCAAGTACGCGGTCAACGATTTTCATCACCAGAAGAGGCTGTCGAAGAGTATGAAAAATATGTTTCCGAGGTCACCCGGGAGAAGTCGTATAAATGTTTTCAAAATATAGTTTATTCATATGAAAAAATGCCTTTATGCTAACGGGGAATATTTTGAGAAACAACAAATTTATTTTTGATCATTCATAGTAACTTATCTTATTAACTCCAAAAATATTCAGTGCGTATGTATAATAGGTTGTAATTTTTCTCTGACATATTATTTTATCATATTAGGGATTCACGATACGTTGGGTAAAACTTTAAAACCTATCCCAAAAAATGACTATCGATCTATATTTTGATATACGGAATATAAGACGCGTGCTCACATATAAGAGGTACAATCTCAAACGTAACCTTGAATTGTTTGTTGCCATATCTCAAATCCATGAGGATTCTAAATCCTGGCCATTTGCAGCGATATTGCATCAGATAATGTTGATGTTAATGACACAAATAGTCATGAGATTTTATTACTCTTGGGAACTACCATCACTTCAGTTTCATATCGTTATGCTATGCCGCAAAAATAAAATTATTTCCTTTTTTTTTCTTATATGGAGTGACCTATTTTTCAGTCATGATTTTGATTTCGGTCTTTTTCTGGATTCCATTCTGGTTCTACCCTCTGTTCCGATCCTAGTTTCATTCTTAATTCTAATGCCGATTCCACTTATGATTGTATTTCCGATTGTGCTCGTAATTCTAATTATTCCAAGCCTGTTTTCGATCCCGATTATCTATCTGGTCATCCTCCGTCTTCCTACCCACCTATCCAGGTATCTATTCTTCTCTCCACCCATCCGGCTTTCCAGCCGTTCTGCTACCTAATCACTCATCCTATAGCAGTTATTCAGTTATTCTGCCATTCAACCATTCAACCTAACAGTTATACCGTCATAACAGTCATTCTGCCATTTGATCATTCAGCCATCAGACAATTCACCCATTCAGATATCCACTCATCCGACCATCTACACAAATTAAAGAAAAGTAAAATCATGTGAATACACTTGTCAGTGATCAGTTAACTACTAATCTCAGTAAATTCAGACAAAAAGATTGCAAATGGTGCCCTTGAAAAGCCTTTTTAATTATACAATGGTGTTCATTAAAACATTATTTATAAATAATGAAAACTGAATTCTAAAACATCATGGCTCTGCAGTCGATTGCACCTATAAGGAATTATAGGGAATTATAGACATTGTCCATCTTCTTGAATATATCTTGATGATAACACAAGAAAGTAAATTGATCAATAATAATGTTAAAATAAACCAGTCTGACCTTAGATGTCCATTGGGTGGAATGGATGCAGGTGTAGACAACGGTGCAGGCCCGGCACCGTCGGCGATCGGTGGCGTAAGGAACAACAAATCGTAGTTATCTATGAGCGTTTCCACAACAACATTGCAGAATTTGAGCTCCATGATGGAGGCGACCGTTTCGCGCTCCGGACGCAGCAGCGTCGGCCCGAAACACACCGCCAGATTGGAGGCAGACATTAGATTGTGAGGAGCACGTGCCGCTACTTCCCGTAGATGACGCACCACCAGTGACAGCATGTCTCGATGCGGCGCCGGTAGCGCATGTAACAGAGCGTGCATGGCGCCAAGACGGTCAGTACGCGCTTCGCGCTTAGCCGCGCTCACCCAGCGCGCGTGAAGTCGCCGCGTACACAACGGCTCAGGCAAAGCGCGGAGAAAGCTCTTAAGCGCTGATGTCAACGTTTTCGTTTCCCATTCCAGTGGGTCGTTCAAAGAGGCGGGCAATCGACGCGGATCCGCCGCGCACGCTACCAGCCGTGACACCTTAGACGCTACGCCCGCCACGCGATACAATCCTTGTTCATCGAGACCCCGAGCCTCCAGCACGCTGATAATCCGCCGTACGAATGTAAATCCTGCTTCGTCTAGTGCACATCCCGATTCACCTGCACCCCCACCCGGATCGAGCGCGTACGCCGGCGGCACCGCATCACGTTCCTCGCGTTCAGCGGATCTCAATGCTCGGAGCCAACGGGTACGGTCACGATCCGATAACGCCTGTAGAGTGAGCGGTGGTCGCTCGCCCCCTACAGGTAAAGCTTCCCAGCAGAAACGACGTTCTACAGCATCGGCGGCGCGCCGAGCTCCACACACGCACACGCTGTCTGTGGGTCCCGTCGTCTTCACGTTGATTTGGTTGTAGGGGGTGAGCGTGAGGAGACTCGAGGTACGTTCGTATGTACAGTAATGCTTGGTCCAGGCCGTACCGAACGCTTCTGCAAACACACCAAAACAATATCCAAACGGTTCTGCCTATGTCTTGCATAATAACTGTCTACTCACTGCGTTCCATGAGAAAGAGATAGCCAGCACGTGTGAGACCACTAGCTGCATTGTTTGCCGCACCGCCGCCCGGCCCCTCCTCTGCACACTATAAACACACACACACGCAAACACACACGCCACTCCATGCGATAATGAGCTCGTGGAACTGTACAATGAAAATATTTATGCAATAAAGGCAGAAGCTTACCGTCTGACGCATTTCCATCATCTTCTTCATAAGGGATTCGGTCTGTTTGCTGGTCTCCTCGAAGTTGGTGCGCGTCTGCGAGCACATACACGCATGCACAATCAAAAACGGATGCAGTTAGTGTATAGGGTGAGTAGACTTATGAAAAGAAAAAATCGGTTAGCCGTCGTGAGGCGGGGTTTTGCGTTTGCGCTCACCCGCTGAATACGTAGTTGCAGGTCGCGTACAAGTGGCTCGGCGTCGTTGTGCACCTCGTGCGCCTGATGATGGAATGTCCACCAACCGAAAACGAATCCAAGCAGTGTCTCGACCAGTTCGAACTTTTTACGCTCCTGAACCGCTTGGAGTAAGAACACGTATTCAAGCGACGCCGCGCAGAAATCGCGCTCTGCCATCTCCATGCCTGCATCTGCCTGCACAAATCGCCGAGATAAATAACTGCTTGCCCATCCCATTCCTCATCACCACTCCCAACCTACCTCTTGAAAAACATTGTCCGGTTTCTTAGTTGAGAGACCGAGAGTGCGCTCTTGTGTTTGGCAAAATTTGGCAGTTTTCTTAAATTTGAAAAAAGCAACATAAATAATCAAAGGTGTTTTAAATATGCGGCAAAGGTGACGCGACGGCAAACGCTCCAGTGGCTCGATGATCTGCTCATGCGCACGACCCAACTGCAACACCGCATGATGCGTGACACACAGTCACTCCTTCATCACCGTATAGTAAAAATACATTCTTTTCATTTGGATTAATATTACTATGTATTGAGTTTTATATGTATATGAAATAAAATTGTGTAGACTTAGGAGGTAATGCAACAGATAAAAAAATAGCAGCTATATGTAAATGAAAATGTTTGATTTTAAACATTGTTATTTATATTACGTAAATATCTATTTTTATTCATATATAAAATTTAAGATATAACAACTTTAATTGCCCGAAATTTTGGTAATACATCAAATGTGTATTTTTAATACTCATTATACCTTTAAATAGAATACAGGCTGTCAATTTCGTTAGTAATACTCCTATGTAAATGAAGTAGGATCAAAAAAAAAATACCGGAGGAGGGGGACATGGGGCATGAGGTTGAGAGTATGGGAAAGCGAAAGCAAGAATTGAGAGCGAGATGAAAAGAAAGAAGAATTGAAATTGAAAATAGAATCAAGGTCAGATAGGGAATTGAATCAGGATTGTCTAGCATGGAAATTTTAATAAGAAGATTTTTTATCTACATGAGTGAAGCTGTAGGCAATAGTTAATAACTTAAAATATACACAAATGCTTAACCCAGATATGTATACAAATATGGGTACTTTATGTAGAAGCTGCCTTAAGAACAACATGAAAGGAATAGTGTACAATAGTTTAATTTCTTAATAATCAAAAAAAGATTGCATATAAATTCAACATGTGACTGATGTACAATTAGCAATACTCATTGCTTAAGTTACAGGTATTTTAAAAATTCTCAGTACAAAAATTATTAAAGAGGGGAATATAATGCTGAAATAAGGTGTAATTATTAGAGCTGATGAAGACAAATATTTCCAAAAAATGTCAATATCAACAATTTTACAAAAGGTTATACGAATATAAAACCAATATTATAATTCCAAAAAGGTTGTATTTAAAGATTATTTAGATATTATTGTAAAGAATATATTTCATAAAAAAACTATCTTGCCGTCTGCAGTTTCACCCGTGTAAAGACAAAATAAATACCTTCGTCTTTAATATCAATCAATCTTGCAGTCAATCCCTTGATTTTGATTCCAGTCACTCTAATCCTGATTCCATGCTTAATTTCGATCCTAGTACTGGTCTTAATTTCAGGATTGGTCCCGCTCTTGATTCTCACCCTGGTCCCATTTTGGAATCTGCTTCTTGTTCTACTTTCAATTCCAATTTCACTACCGGTCACAGTTCAGATTTGAACTAATTCAGGTGTAAATTAAAGGATGATGTAGGTACAAGTTAAAAAATTTTTAGAATCGATTCAATAATACAAATACCCAAATTAGGCCAGAAACAAATCTTATAAAGTATTCTACTTAAAAATAATGTAGCGTTCTATTAGTGAATAAGTTTTTAGAATCGATTCAGTAGTTCGGTTTTGTAGCACAAATACTAGGATGAAACCGAGAAGAAATGATAGTTCTTTATTAAAAACCTTCCCAGACACGAATAAATAATTGACATCACCAAAGTTTGGTAGACGCATGTGGGTCACGTATTTTAGCCTCCCTGTCGTCGTCTGCAAACCCAGGAATATTACCAACGAAGATGACAGACCAGAACAACTGATCAACAAAAGTTCTTAAAAATCAACATTCAATATATATCAATTAGAATGTGGAGCAGGAGGATGAGTTTATACAGTTGTGCTAGATCACCATGCGCTCGCGCTCGTCTTCCACGGTGCGGATGAGAGTAGCAAGGTGTGACAATGAATGGGAGATGGCCAGCTCATCGTCTGTCATTGAAGCACCGATACACGCGAATTCCAGCTGTTCCATGCTTGTCGCTAACGCCAATTGTGCTGCCCTGAGTCCTGTACACATGCACCATTTGTATTTAATATCTCAATTAAAGCCATTTTTAAAGTTATTTAATCAATTCTACCATGGAAATAATGTTATACTGTAAAGGCAGTAATTGTAACAGCTTTAAGAGATGTGATATCTTTGTAAGACATCAATATGATAATTTAAATTATATTCAATTTTCCATTTTATCTCTTTATCCTCATTTAATATTTAAAATACAAAATAATTAGTCACTATTATAAATAAGGCTGTCTGTAAATGAATGTATACTAATAAATTCAACCCAATCAACTAATAAATTGTAATAATTATAATTGTGCTCAAATAGTTTTCATTACATTGGTATAGTTATTCATTTATAACGTGATCTCACTCACATTGTGATTTTATATTCATTAGTCATGAATGGTTTTAATGACAAAGTCATTGATAACGTATTGTCATATTAATTTCATTTGATGCAGATTTCATTCCAGAAAACTCATATTTAAAATAAAAAGTCTCATTGTAGTATAGCTAATATATTGATCTGTATATGAGTTCACCACTCAAACCTAACAATACATTATCATTATAAACACTAGAAAATTGGTATTCTAAACGAAAATTTGACAGAACTGTTTTAAAAAATCTGAAAAATAGTTGATTGTACAGGCTTAAAAACTTATTACTATTTTTGAGTGCTTAAAAATGTATTTATCGGTATGTTTTTGAGGTCCTTAAATTCAAAAATTCAATTATATATAAATTTTTGAATTTTATGTATTAAAAAATACACATTCAAAAATAAATTTTTCAAAGAAAATAAAAACTGCCTTTAAAAACCTATTTAAATATTTTTTTAAACAAACTTCAAAAACAATTAAGTCAGTACCAGCTAAACCAAGGCGAAAGAACATATATAAACACGAATATGAAACATTAAATACTGAATCAAAAAGAGATCTGTTTCTTTGTAAAAGATACACAGCTCTGTTTAAATTATCTTTAGCTGGACCAGACTCCAAAAACAACAAATCAGTTGTTTTTGAAGTTTAAGAAAAAATATTTACATAGGTTTTTGAAGGCAGTTTATTAATTTTTGAAAAATATATTTTGATATTTTTTAGTTATGGACTAATTAGAACTTTATAATTCATTTGGCCACTTTACTTGTAAATTAAGACATGGTTAATAAAATCGGCCAGACATCTCTTGTACTTTTGTATGAAGCAAATGGAAAAGCAATTGTGGTTCCAAATTTTTTGTTCACTGCTTTTCACATTCTTAATTGGAGTGCAACTACCAAATTATTTTTATATATACTACATAAATTATACTTATTCTTTATAATATAAAAGTTTTACAATTTCTACAGATTACATTTTTATTCAATTCCACATTAAATTAATTCAGTCTGTTTCTACTGTTATCACTAAAGGTTCTGATGTGCTCCTGAGCAGATTATCATATCGAATTATATAAATGAAGGTAAATATGTAGGGAGATTTAATAAGTAATTAATTTTAATTCGTTTTATACTAGGTTTTACCAATAGCCATTGAAGAGTATTTTCTGGTGACAATTCGTAATATTATCCCCAACTTTTAAAAATAAAGAAATAATGTGGTTTGCATCATCAGCTCACCAGCATAACGTGATAACTCATCATATGCAAAAACTTGAACAACTAAGAAAAAGAGCTCAAGCACACTATATGTGCCTATACTATTTAAGGGTTTTCCTCAATTTTCCTGGGATCCCATCATCAGATCCTGACTTAGTGATGATGGGATCACTTCGGCATTATACCTAAAAGAAATTTTTGGAACAAGTCCACAATTGACAAAATTATTGCTGAACAAACATAAAAAATAGACACAAATATAGAATCTCCTACTTTTTTGAAGTCGATTAAAAATGGTTTTGAACTCAAAGAGACCAATAAACATTTTAATAGTCATATTTTTTTCAGTTTCCATGACAAATCATATTTTTGTTCCATTTTAAATGTATGTTAAACAAAGCAAATAATATGGGGCAAAAGTGATATATCCATAGTGGGAGAAGCTATGTGGTGGGCAAAAAGTCATCCTTTCTCCACAATGACGAAATGGTTGTACATTGAACACTCAACCAACTAAAAAATTATAAGGCCACATATTTTATGGTGTCTGTCTGTCTGTCACAGTCTATTTTCTGTCTATCTACTTGAAAAAAAGTTACAAATTACTAGATATACAGAATTAGATTCAATTGTGAATGTAAGCATAAACAATCCATGTTTAAAAATGTCATGAGAGCAATTTTAAAAAAATTGTGAAATTAATCATGTGAGACATTAAATGAACAGGTCGGTTATTAGAAACATAAATACACTTTTTATATAATTTTAAGACGGATAGTTTAAAATGTGACTTGAAATGTAAATCGAATTTGAATGAAGAATCGACAATTTCGCCACTATATTTTCGAAATAACAAGACCCAAAATTTCTGTATCTTATTATTTCACAATAACAAAATTACACTTTTAAATTATTTTGCATCCACATATTTTTCAGTTTCCTCTTAATTCTGTTTAGTGTATAAATATTCTATAAGAATCAGTTATAACATTTTTTGGATATCACAATGTGGAATTGAAAACATAGCATCACCTATACAACGAACACATATATTACAACGGCTCATATTCTGACATAGATTATTTGCACTTTTTTGCATGCTAAGTAACTTTACAGTCGCTAGGCTCCAAGTCAACACGTATTGTTTGTCAATGTCATCAACTCATATCATGTATATTTTCCTCAAACGTTTACAAAGTCATTCTCCATGCACACAATATAAAGCGTATAGGTACAGATCTCACAAAAGCAAGTTGAATATTTTAATTTAATGTAGGATTTTTTTAATGCAATAGCTGCTCTGTGACTATTGAGTAAGAACTTTATTGGTTATATAATTGAAATAAATGAATATTCTACAATAATTCATAGTATTGTGTAATAAAACGAAACAATATCCCTTCACCAGAAAATGGAATTATAAAAATCTATAGTTGTTACCTACATGGTTTAAGATTTTTATGGTAATTTGCCATTTAAAAATCCAAATGACGATAATATTTATTGAACAAATCACAGTAAACATTTTAATTTTTATTAATACAAATATTATACCAGAGGGAAAATAACCACAGTTGTCATAGTGTGGTTAATACTTGATTCATACAATCACTACATATTTTAAATTTAATGTTCTTTAAAACTTGACTGGGCAAATAATATTTATCATTATTTGCCAATATAATGATAAATATTATTTGCCCGTTACTATTTAGATTTATAGACCACATTCATAAATACCTATAATTTTGAAATTAATCAACAAACTTTGAAAGAACTATATTATTTGTTGATGTGGATAAAACCCATATTCAGTAGTCTTAGCACGAGCATGTATGTATGTTTTAAAAGAACCTATAAGACAGAAATAGCTCTCAAATAATAGAAAAAAAATCAGCTATCACTTCTTAATTTGAATAAGGTGCAGGTCTCGAATAGTTAACAGCAGAGCATATTTACGTTTTGATAAAGGCATTAATCAGAATTAGCTATCCGAAGCGAGAGGGGTGTAAGCTATGAGCCGCGGGCGTGGCGCCAACGAGCCTTATCGGGCGACGTGTTATCAGCGTCGTCAGCGGTACTCACTCTTCGCGGCATGCACGGTGTCCTTGACCTCCTTGATGAGGCGCTTGATTTGCTGGCTAGTGCGTTCCAGTTCCTTTTCATGATTATGCAAGTTCTCCCGAAACTGAGGACTATCTGTCAGGCACTCGGAGAACTCGAGTGGCTGCAAGCCCACGCCCATCGCGCAGCCGCAGTCTCCTGCTACGTTCGACACGATATCGTACTTTCACCGTGGGCGCCGTACATCACCCGCTCTCGACACCACCACTGCACTTCACTTCACATACAACAATTACAACGCTCAACCAAATACCAAAGTCTTAAACACTCAAACCACAAAATGGCTCAAAAAATAAACTGTTTTGTTTCCAATTCGAGAAGAACGATAAATCTACCTGTCTGTCAATCATTAACGATGTCATTCAGTGTCACATTCTGCGTATGTCACTTTATCAATCGAACACACAACCCAACATTCAGTATTTTTTAAATTACACTTTGATCTATTCTTGCAAAAATTAATATCTTTGACTTTCAAAGCGGATTCCATATTCCTTAGATATTTATATAAAAATGAATAGATAGAGTAATACGTAAATATATAAAATACTAACTGAAAATATCATTCCTTTAACTAATAGACAAGAGAGCCTATCTCAAAATGAAATCTCATTATAACTTGTATAACAAGTAACACAAAAATAGAATTTTAGTTTTTTGTCCTTTATTCTAATGCTAACAATAACTCAATTAAACTAAATGATTATCGAAGTACTTGCACACCTAAATCTATCTTAGAAACTATTTTGTATAATAGAATGCGTTCTTTCCATATTTCAATGACCTGCATACATATATCTAAGTCATACATTTTACATAAAGGAAATCATGTTTCATAGTGTGGTAATGCTGAGTACTGATTCACAAAACATGCAGTCATTGCAGACATTAGTGGTTGGCGGCGGGAGCAGTCTGCACTGGATGCCATATGTTTGAGGGTGGACAACCCACTATGAAAAATAAAACTTAATTAATCTCTAGATTATAAAAAGTGAATAAACGACTAAACGAATAAACGAAATAAATAATTGACCGTTATAGTTATCAAAGGACCGATATACCATAACTACAAATTAACTTTCACCCTCAAGGCTACATTCCTCATATCGTGCACATATAAATACAACACAAAGATAAAGAGATCTAGTTTAGACCGATTTGTAGTCGGTCTAAACTAGATCTCTCTATTGAATTTAAAAAAGGTTTTTGGAAAAAAAAATAAACACTTAGTCCTTAAAATTTCTAATTTAATTTAAAATAACTACTATTAAAAATGTACACAAATTTTACCTTACATACTTATTTGTACAGAGTATTGCTACGAAGTTTTCTTGGAACTTGTAGCAATTTTAGTAGGGAGATTGCACTGGTTACAAAAATGTAAGGAGCAAGGTTTATAGTTTTTGTATTAACTAAAGCAAATATTTTAGAAAAATAAAACAACATAATATGAAAAAACTTTCATTTATTTTTATAAGAAAAATTTACATGACGTTTTGTTTTACGGTTTACTATAAACCGTTCGTAGTTTAAGCCATTGTTGTTTTGTTTTAAGAAACAAATTTCCTTCCATGCAACCCAGTATGTGGCACATTATGCAAACAACAAAAACAATAACAAAATTAATCTTTTGACTCAGTTTTCATAACATATATATTACAAGCTTTTTGTTGCAATAAAATACATTTCAATAACTTAAATTAAAATAATATGAAAAACGGTTGACCCTGCAAGCCATACCTAAAACTTTTCGCTATATTCAAAGATACCTCTCCTTGAGTAAGTAATCGTAAATTTTAATTTTAATAAAAAAATTCAATTTTCATAGAGGAAATTTGAAAGTTAATGCTAAAGTTCATACTCTAGTTACTTTGTTGCACTGGTAATACAAGGAATTGTAATCTTAGTAAATGCTGTTAGATGTCGCTAAAACTTTAGTAGATACGACGCACGAAACTCTGCCGCTGTGAACTTCGTCACGAATGTGTCTCAATGGCGTAAACACAGATGAATATAAATATATAGAAAGGCGTAAATTAGGAACGCGGCGGAGAAGAAGGAAGGGTCGGTGGACGTGAAACCTGCGCAAGTATATCATTCGCAGTAAATTCAGAGCAGCATCGAGTTTCGTGCGCTGTACCTACTGTAATATTATTGACTAAATATCAGATGGGATTAGTGCCTTAATAAAAAAAAATGGAATTACAAATATATGAGAGTTCACGACCCTGCTATCAGGGTCGTGAACAGAGTACTGAATAATATATCCTACTATTAGATGTAATCTGTCGTCTGTGTAACTTGATGGAATATGAATGACGATTTTAAACGGGAAATTTCTCCTTTGTGTCTAGTTTCAATATGTCCCCACACCCGCAATTTAAACGTTTAGGTATAAACTTATTTTTTAATAAAGTAAAAAAAAAAGTGTTTTAGATTGTATGCATACACTCTTTAATTTTCGCCTAAGGAAAATGAATTTTTTTGTAAAGTTAGATTTGTTTTCATCCCGATTTCCAAAAAAAACGATAAAAACATTTTAGATTACGTAATTATGTCGATTATAAAGAAACTCGAAAAAAGTAATAAAAATCTTCAAAAACCTACATCTAATCAACTCTACTTGTAACTGCGTCAAGTAGTATATTCTGAACGAAAAATTTTGTTTTGACTTTTTTGATTTTCTAAAAATAGATTTTTAACATGGCTATTTTCATGTTGAAACAGCATCAAATATTGCAAGTCTTCATGAATTTGATAAACGATGATTACCTACAATATTCAAAAGTTACCATTTGAAAATTATCCAGATATTTTTTTTAATAATTTTTAGATTTCACCAATCGATTTTTATGATCTACGTACTTTTCGAGTCTAAAAAAACTGCATCAAACCTTTGAACAAATATTTAATTAAAAATAATTAGGGCATTTTCTATTTTTCGAGCAGCTTGCGTAATTTGAATTTTTTAAACTGGATCTACTCAGATATGTAAATCAAATAGGTGCAATTGTTAAATTGGTTCTGTCATTTCTTAATTACCTAATAAAACAGTTTTACTACATTGATAAAATGAATAACTTGATGCTGTATTAAAACTGAATACAAGTATGGTTGCACTCCAACTAAAAATATATTCCCTGAAATGATTACCAGAAACACTACATTATTCCTGTCTATGACCAGAAGCATCGAAGGTTTAGGATTGGAACTGATTTTCTACTGTCTTCATACAAAACTAAATGACCAATTGTCCTAAGGCGTTAGTAAAAGTTAAATTATTACGTTTAATTACATTTAACTAGTGACATGTAACTGAAGTTTTAAGTTGTCAATATCATTATACAAATGATTAAATAAATAAGGAAAGGACCAAGAAACTTATAACATTTTTATTAGTAATTTCTAGTTATGTGTTAAATAATGCAGTATGCAAGAAGTACATAGCTTACAAAACTTCAGATGGACATGCACAATTTTGCACTTGGCTCCCACAATACCTAATACAATACAAATTTTCTCACAAGTAATTTGTTTCAGTTTCAATTACATGTACAGAATCAATATTAGTTTAAATGACTAGTCGTCGGCCGACCTTCACTTAAATGTGATCAAGTCTATGTCTAAATTCACTAAACCAAAAATACACAGCTACAAGAAAAAGCTTCATTACCAAATGCAATTTGAACTCTCTGGCAACTTTCTTGTTGATATAAGCCACAACGAAAATCACAAAATATCATGGTACGAATATTCTTTTGACTTAAATTTATTATAAATTCGAGACACAATAATTTACAAATCTAAAATAGATGACACTCCATACAAACTGAGAATAGTTCCATTTTCACAAACCGTTATTGTTTTTTTCAATAGTCTCATTGCAAATAGCCAATTTCAGAAATGTTTATTGTGACCTATGCATTTATGTGCTAGTACATAATCAGATGTACTGACTTCACTCATATTAATTTTGTAAAATTTCATTAAAAATCTACAATCACATTGTTTGGGAACTGTTTTCTTGCTATCATATAATACCTGCAATAAAAATCAACCAATCGAACCTAGAGAACTCCTAAACAAAAAGAGGATTATCAGATTGTCACAAAATGTGCTAATCACAGGCTATTGGAAGAATAACTATTACAATACCAGGCAACATTTTTGACTGTTATTAGACAGCAAATGTGTCTTATACTGTCAATGAAAACCCGTCTCAAAAGCTCAGCATTATTAGGACACCAGAGGAATAACACTAATAGAGTGCAGTGAATAAAAGAACTATCAATTTATACATATATTTTTCTCAAAAATTTATTAAAATTTTACATAACATGTCTAAACCAAAATCTCAATTTCATAAAAGAAGAGAAAATCACAGATTACATTTATGAAATCAAACAGAGATTGAATCCGGTTTATGATAACCAATTTCAAATATAAAAAAATGCATAATATAGACTATATTACAACTTTTCAAACTGTACTATGTTATAATATTGAAAATCATACTTGTAACTAAAAAACTAAGTGTTATAGGGTTGAAACATGAAAGATATAATTCAATGTGTAGTATTCTCTGGTGATTCTACACCAGAGTGAGAATCTGAGCCCGAATCTGTGTCGGAGTCTTCATCATCGTCATCTTCTTCCGCGGACCCCGAGTCGTAAGGCGAGTCGTCGTCGCTGTCGAGGCGCGATGCTGCAGCACCTCCCCCATAGCCACCTTCGTAATCGTCTTCGTCGAGGGCCGACGCGCCTTGTCGCCCATAACGATGACTGCGTGCTATGAAACAAGTCTTAATTAAAATAGGTTATCATGATATGGCGATGTAATATTATGGATCATTAAGATTTGAAAAATCCAAATAACAATATTCAGGTTTGTTATATAACTATATCCAATAACAATAAAGTGTATTAATTAAATCATGACATTGGTGCATACAACTATCACGGTTGAAGATAACAATTTATTCATCACAAGCTTTAGCTCATGGTTAATAAAATATACTTTTTCTAGACATCAAAACTGTTTGATTATTATACTAAAAATACATTATTTTTATCTAATAATATACAACTACATAGAAATTTATAGAATGGTTATTTAATATACTGTTACAACATTACAAATAAATAATTTTTACTATACAAAATTGAGACTGCAATTTGTGAATCGAAACAAAAACATACAAAATAAAGTAAAAAACCAATGAGAAAAAGCTTCACTTGACTAATGCAAAGTGAATTTTATGCTACTGTGGCTTTGTTTTCTCCAAAAACATTTGCCTGTGATATTCATTAACATACAGGGTGCAACCCACTGTTGACCCTCGAATCTGTTCTTCCATTATGAATTCCTATTCAATAAATTGAATATTGATTCGAAAGGACTGACAGATATCTAGCATCTAAGCTAGTGTTAGTATTTTATTTATCTTAATCCACTAAATAGTACTATTGTTATTTCCATGTACCTTCGTGCCAGATCAGCAGACAGTCACATCTACTAGTGTTTCAGACGTGTTAAAACTACCAACAGATACACTCACAATCACCTCTCATGACAAGTGGCCATGTATTAATTGATGTATTGAGTGAAGAGTGACGGAAGCCCCTCTATCAGCAGCTATAGAGTAACGTAATGAAACCATGAAACCGAACCATTTTTGGAAAAATTGATCACTAGTGATGAAAAATGGATTAACTACGACAATAATGTGTGAAAAAGATCATGCTAAAAAAGCAAGCAAACTTCACACACTATACAACAAAATTCAAATTAACTCTCAGTAAGTTGATGCTATTTGTATGGTGGGATTCGAAGAGCATTATTAATTATGAGCTTTTCCCACTGGGCCAAAGTATAAATTTGGATCTATATTGCCAACAACTGATGAGACTCAAGCAAGAAGTAGAGAAAAAATGGCCGGAATTGATCAAAAGAAAAAGTGTAATTTTTCATCGTGATAATGCAGGACCACACACATCTTTAGCCGCTCTGCAAATACAGTGGAATCTCAATAACTTGAACCTCGTTAAGTTGAAATCCTCAGTAAGTCGAAAAAAATTGCCATTCCCTTCCGATGAATCCCTAAATACGCGATATCTCAAATTATTTAGACTCTGTAACTCAAACAAAATGTCATTTCCCTATGAAGTATTGATAATACATATTTACACTATATAACTCGAATTTCAAAAAGGAGACTCCGCAAGTCATAGTTGGTAAAATATAATGACGTCTTACTTGGAATTCCCCGAAATAATAGTAATATATTCCAAAATGAATGTTCGGGTTCGGGGCTTCTAATCTATTGTTTTTGTCTTGTACACATGCAATGAATGAATACATTTATGAAACTTTCAAGTAACACAGCTGTGAACATTGTTTGTTCCTTGTCGACACAGTCATATGTATCTCGAAGTTCTTGTTAAGTTGAAAGCTCGTTAACTCAAATTTTTTTTTGCATTTCCCTTGACATTCGAGTTATTAAGATTCCACTGTATTAAGAGTTTGGTTGGGAAGTGTTAATGCATCCACCATATAACCCTGATTTTGCACCACTCAAATTTTCATCTGTTTCGGTTGCTTCAAATTTTTTTAGGTAGTGTTAGATTAACATCAAGAGAAGACTGTCAAAACTTTTTCACAGTTTTGTGATCAGAAGTTCCAAAACTTCTTGTGCAATAGGATTGTTACTACCAATAAAATTGCAACACATTGAAGAAAATGATGTATACGTTATAATTAAATGTAAATAAAATATAATGAAAAACTATCTTGAATTTGTACATAAAATACGAAAAATCTTTTTACCTTATATATTTGTGGCATTATTAGTCATGTACTTACAACAATAACAATTTTGTACAGCAAATTACTTTCTATTGGGAAAAGGAACAATGATATCAGAGAGCAGTGTAGTTTGAAAGATGAAGTGACTAGGTCAGAAAAAGGCATGTGGCAGTGGTATGGCTATCTGAAATAGATGAATGGAAGGTAAACCGGCAGAACAAATCAATAGAGCAAATGTATATGATGGAAAAGTTGGCAAGGGCCCTTAGAAAATCCTATACGGAGCAAATCGGTAGCATATTAAAAAATGGTTGAACTCTAATAACCCGAAAATGACAAACTTATATAAAAAGACTAATGGATGATAGTGAACCAAGACAGATATGCAATGATTGTACCATGTGGCAATCTATAGTCTTTGCCTAACTGTCTGAGAAATAGGTGTGAATCTATATAGTTATATTACAAGTTCATAAGTATTAAACAATGAACAGTGAGCTAATTTTTGTTAATTACAATAATAAGTATAAACTAATGATAAATCTGATTGACTCTTTTTTTTGTGGTTTTCACAACTCTTCTAAACTTGTTAAATTTTTAAATTTTTTATCATTAGAGCATATTAATTATTTCGCAATAAAAATACTTTAGTACAAAACTTGCTTAATGCCAAACCATATAAAAAGCTAAGACGTATGTAATACTAACTGGACATGCTGAGCTCACTGCTGAGCTGCGTAGTATAACCGCACTTGGGGCATGGCGGCAATGCGCGTCGCTCGCAGCGTACACCGCGACGCCGCACGTGCTCATCGCAGAAACATGTCTTGCAGCGCAGACATGAGTATTGACCCAGCCTGTTGCATGACTGACCTGCAACAACATACGTCAAATCATAATAAGGATGTCGTCAATCACAACCATAAGAGAGATTAATCAGGAGTTTTGAACTTACATTTATAAGTTTCAGATTCGAGTACTTGACAAGAAGCTTGATGTTCAAATTGATCATCCTCGCAAAGATAACCCTTGCAGAAGCAGCAAAGGAAAACACGGCCGCCATGATCCCAGACGCCACGTTCGCATTCAAGACAAACTGCGCCGGCGAGCGGGCAAGAGCACGCGTGAGTGGTGAGGCAACGGCGGCCATGACACACCCACGCCTCACAAAAGTCGCACACAGCGCCCACCATACCCAAGCCAGTGGTAAACACACCCGGATGCCGCACCACGCAGTCACCACTTTTCAGCATGCACTTCACCTTGCCGCATTGTGCACAGGCTGGTAACCGCTGCAGTGCTCCGCAGAAGTAGCAGAATGCGCGACTCTTTTGTTTCCTATGGCATCATTGAGTCTAAATTTAAAGTTTTCATTAAAGATTTTAAATTTAATTAGTATATAATGTGAAATAAGTCTTTTCAAATATTTTGATTTCATTTTTATAATGTTTATGGTATAAATATTTCTGTAAGATATACTTTAGCAATGGATAAAATAAAAAAATACTGTTGAATTCATAGTTTACATTTTTATGTTGTAAAGTATCCATTGTACTAAAATTGATATCCTCATTTAATCTATACAAATGTAATTAGATTGAGTATATAAACAATATGATCGACAAACAAAATTATAAATAATTTTTTATACAGATGTCGTTTTCAGTGATTATTAAAATAAGCTTGTGGTAAAATTTAGTGTTTATTTCACTAACTTGCATTTTCCCTTACTTTGCTCAGATGTTTGCAAATTTTGTATGTTCATGCAATTTAGATCTAGAATCTCAAATATGCAAGTTGTACTAACACTTAGTATTGTGTATTTGTACTAGCATTTATTCCTATCTACAACTACATATTTGGTAAGTTTCATTATATCCATCCAATTTAGGTTATTCTTAGACATTTTTTCATGACATTGCAAAAGACATGGTATGGCTTTTCTCATGGCTTCATTTTTGTGGTTGTATCTTCTATGACGGTGATCTAACTCTCTTAATTATTGGGACTTTGAATAAGCTCACGGTGTTTCTTCAAAGATGGCAGTAGTAGTACCCCATTCATGGAATTTCGAATGGTAACACACATGCAAGGCAGTAGTGTATCTAACCTTAAATTTCAGTGTATGGTAATTCACTTTAGTGTAAACAAAGTAATTTTTTCTTAGTTCTGAAAATGTCTACTTTTGTGCCAAATAAAGTGTATTTGCAGGGATTTTTATTGCACTACTTTATTCAAAAGAAATCTGCAGCTGAAGCACATAGAATTCTTGCTGAGAGTTATGGTGACAATGCTTTGTCGGATACAACATGCAGAGACTGGTTTCAATGCTTCAAAAATAATGATTTTGAACTTGAGGATAAAGAACATTCTGGAATGTTCAAAAAATTTGAAGACGAAAAGTTGGAGGAATTACTCGATCAAGATCAATATCAGACACTAACAGAACTTGGAAAAACATTACAAGTAGATGAGTCAACTGTTTCAAAATGTTTAAAATTTTAAGAATGATCCAGAAGCAAGGACATTAGGTATCGTATGAATTGAAGCTGAGAGACGTCATACGGTGTTTTCTCACATGTGAACTACTGCTTCAACGGCAAAAAAGAAAAGGTTTTTTGCACCACATTGTGACTGGTGATGAAAAGTGGATACACTATGATAATCCAAAGCATAGAAAATCATGGGGTAAGCCCGGCCATGCATCAACATTGTCTGCAAAACCAAATATTTATGGTTCTAAGCTTCTTCTTTGTATTTGCTGGAATCAGCAGGGTGTAATTTATGATGAGCTGCTCAAACCAAATGAGATTATCACGGGGATTGCTATCGACTTCAATTGATGCATTTAAGTCGATCCTTAAAAGAAAAACGGCCGCTATACAAGCAGAGACACGACAAAGTGATTTTGCTACATGAAAATGCTCGGCCTCATGTTGCAAAACCAGTGAAAACCTACCTCGAGACACTTCAATGGGAAGTTCTACCCCAACCACCATATTCACCTGACATAGCCTCTTCTGATTTTCACCTATTCTGTTCGATGGCACATGTCCTAGCTGACCAGCGCTTTCATTATTATGAAGAAGCTAAAAAATCTACTTAAGTATGAAATAAGTAAATACTTTCAATTTATTTGTATTTTATGACAAAATTACTGGACCGATCAAAAAAAGGAGCAAGAGAGAAATGAAAATCAGAAAGTTTTCGAAATAACATTTTTATGTTCCCACAGTCATTTTAAACCAAAAAAATAAGTAAAACAAAATTTAAGTAATGTCCTAGTACATCAATTATATTTTCAAAGTAATCTGAGAGAATATGGTGGGCTTTTGTTTATATAAAATTTGTTTTATTAAACATCAATAACCATTTTCTTATCAAAATTAAGTTTAACCAAAGTCCAATTACACCATGAAATACTATACAATTATTAAATATATGTCAAAAATCTACCTGACATATTTTTAGGTTTCAAACTGGTAATCACCAGTAAAAATGTGAAAACCAGTTAGAAGCTGTAAATGTAAATTCTAATTGAAATTAAAGAAGTAAATCTTCTATTAATGCATGAAGAACTACTACATTTTGACCAGGATGAAGAATTTCATATCTCAAAATTATTAAAGCTCAGGAAATAACTCACTTTTGACATTTGTCGCATTCCATGGGCATATTACAAGGGTGTTGTGCCAAATCAATATTTTCCTTCGCATTTCGAATTTCTTTTTGACGTAACTTCTGCTTTTCTGCTTTCTTCCTTTGGCCGGTCTTTTTCTTCGGCATCGTAAATACTGCGACAAAAGTTACTATACTACTTCCTTGACAATTTTATTTCTTATACGACGTTATGGGCAAATGATGTAGCGAACCAGAAACAAAACAAACCTGTAACTCTAAAATACTCAGAAAGTTTCAAATTAATATTTTAGCTGATAATCAGTCATAAACATTTATTTGGCTGATAAAAATATTCACATATTCGATAGGACTAATGCAACAAAATCATATGGTGACGAGTAACTATAACCTAGCCATTGACATTTGACAAACATTTGACATACAATAATGTATAGAGAATCATCGATGATTGATAAATTCTAAGGTCAACAAATAATGCATGGAGATGATGTAGAAGAGATCTACTTTGTTTACTTCAGTACTGAAAATATCACAATTTATCAGATGGTCTACCAATTTTAGCTATCGACTCCCAATATTCCGATTCAGTAATCCCGTCTCCTGAATTTTTGCATTTAATGTAACACCAATGAAAGTAACACTCAAAATAATAATCTAAATACAACAACATCAATGGAAACCTGGTAAAACAAAAACTCAATTATTTTATCCATAGGCCACGGAATATACTTACCGATCCACCTGACGCTCTTACAGTGGCAGTGAAAAGCCTCATGGAAGTCAACGACACTTATGACTGAGCTTAGGTACTCCTCAATCAGTAAGGTCTAATTAGGCTACATCACCCAACCCTACCGGACCGCTCTCGTGGTGGATAGGTCAAAATGACCTAACGCATGTCGGTGTCCAGTGACTTCCTGTGCCGAGACAATTCCCTTAAGGAATCATCCATGGGGCGTGTCATGCGCCGTCACCCCCATGTGCTCAGTGGCGGCGCTACACCACTCGTGGACGTCGGCGACATCAGGTTTGCGAGGCCTCTTTTTAATAACTTGTAGGCAAAACTTTTTTGTTTGCGAGGCCCCTTCAGGCGCGAGGCCGTCGGCGGTCGCGGACGTCGCCGACGCCTAGCGCCGCCACTGCATGTGCTGTCCGGCCTTGTTCGGTGAAGCTGACGTAGTTACAAGGTTTCAGCTAACAGCGCTGCTGACCGGTCATTTTTTCAAAATAACTTTTTTAGTGGTCTTAGCCCCACACTACCCGCGCACACGGGCGCGCATTTATACGTTATGCATTTTTTACCTCCTCTTCCTCTCAAAAGGAGAAAAAAAACTGCAAGTTTTTTGGAACATTATATATCTCCTCTGTCATGTCGTTATACTGTAAGTTGCGTCCAGTTTCACTGTATGTACATAGTTGACGGTTTTGTAAATTGCTAATTAGCAAGAGTTATTACAGTATCAACTCCAATAATAATAAATATTCATGTATTGTTCGAACTTTTTTCCTCTAGTTTAGACAATCGGTCAAATCATTTCTCTTTCTTTCAGTATTTAAATTTAAATCAATGTTCAGGGTTATATTAAGTTTTCAAGTAAATGCTTACAATAAAAGTCATAGTTAACAACTGTATAAAAAATTATAAGTTTATGTAACTTAATTATAGCATCTTTTAAATAAAGTGATCGGTACAGATTGATTTAGACGATTTAATTTTGAAAAGAGAGTAAAGGTAATATTGTATAAATTTGGTCAAGTTCTAATCTTATAGTAAATGAGAAAATTATTGAACGCTTCGATTCGCATAAGCATATTTATAACGAACGGACGAATAATTTTATACCACACCAAATGATTGGAATGGTTCTTTTTATATTGAAAAGTAAATGTTACATGGGTAGTCTCTACTTATATCGTGAATGTGTAGAGATAGGCCGTAGCAACAAATAAAACAGTCTCATAAATCAATCTTATCTGCAACATCAGATTACTTTTGTATGCAGTCAGACACATTCAAAAACGTTTTCCAGCAAGTAAATATATAAACAAGAGTTTATATATTTATTTGATGAAATCTTTCATCACATTTCGTAATAAAAACAAGAAAAAATCTTCTAATATTTCTTTATTATGTGACTCTAAAATTAAACTTTATAATTATTATTATATATAACATTACGTTATTCATTTAAGTTTCCCTCGAACGCCTAGTCCGCTACATTTCCTTTGAAACATTGACTGGAATGAATAGACGTGTTACCGATCGCTCAGAGGTTCTCATATCCATTAAACTTCCCCCGTCGGTGGAATCGCGATTGCAAATGTTTTGGTGTGTTAGACCCCATATTCTCGTTTCGTGTTGATGAAACACTCACTGTGGTTTCAATGCCGAACAATTAACGAGTCCCAAAACGTAAAAAGCACAGTGCGTGTTTAAAGCGACCTTCACATTATACAACTGTCGTACGTACGATGATCGTACAAGTTGTTTGCAACTGTCGCAAGTGTCTTAACATTTATACGACACGTCGAAAAAGGACTGCGATGAAACTGACTTATTCTTCATACGGCTTCGGAAGGGATCTTAAAAAATTATCTACAATTACGGCAGTTGTAGTGCATATAAAAAAAAGATCCCAATAGATGAAGGATTGGCTAATGAAAAGAAAAGTATTTTCGCACATTGGCTTACTGCAGGGTTTTTTAACCTTATGGCTCCACATACCCCCTTTTAATGTTTTCATAGAACGGTGAACCCATAAACTCCCCCCTGTCCCTAACCTAGGAAAGTAATAAAATTGGCTATTGAAGAAAATAGGGCTTTTTATTTCAATAAAATATAAGAAATAATAATAAACATAGATAAACAGAAATATATTTTTAGTATTAATGTGATAGGTGGCCTTGTTTCTTGTAAATTGAGTCAGTACTTAAATTTCGAACTCTTAATATTTCATAAACAAGAATATTTTTGATATGAATCTATGAATTATTTCAAAAAAAACTTTTGTTTTCATTCTCCATTCTGTAGGAGACATCCAACCTTTGACTAAATTTGAAGCCAAGTGACACAGTCGTACAAATCGTAGCGACTAGCATTTACATTGCAAACCATTGTACGAATCGCACAAATTGTAACTTGCCGAAATCTGACCGTGCAATTTGTACGACCATCAACCGGTCGCATACAACAGACCTTTACATTATACAACCGTCGTAAAATCTATACAACGGTCGTATACATCGGTACAACGGTTGTACAATGTAAAGGGTCCATAAGGTTCATGTGTTAAATCTAGAATTTTTGACGTGATAAGGTCTTATAAATCGATGAACGCCGGCTGCACGTACGAAAAAGCATGACTCATTGTCGCGTTCCGCCTGAGCCGAGCGTGCAAGCGAGAGCGCGGAACGAGCGATCTCTCTTCCACTCCATCGACCGATGCGTCCGAGTAAAAAAGAGACAGCGGCCGCACACGACCTACACGTGAGCTGTTTTGTTAACTGTTTATAATTTGAAGTGAAAAATTAATGTGATTTCCATTGTTTATTACAACAACAATTGCAGCAAGTGATAATAATTCAATTCATAAAAGTATGCAATTTTTCATCAATGTTTTCTTATGACGTTATCAAGTAAAATTATCGCTCGTAAACCGACTTTACAGACAACCAATTTTTTTGGATTGTTTTTTTCTATACAAACAGTCCATCTCTTTACATCGATTCATATAAATTTGATTGAAAACTTAGACACATCTGGGTTTTGTATATGTAGTATATGTTTACCTGAAATTGTGTTAACCAGCCCAACTCACACGGAACTTATGATCCAAACTCCTGAATATGAAATAATAGATTCAGGGAGAGTATTTTTTAGCAGCGCTGAGATGAAAATCGGATACTATTTTCACATTTTGTGAATGAAGTGAAAACCAAGTTTCAAAACCCCACGCCACAAAATATATGATTCGAAAATTAAAAAAAAAAACAGAAGATATATTCAACTATACCGTGATACAAAAGGGTAATAGGGAAGCTCTAAAACACCTTTAATTGATCACATTTGTTAACTTATTGATTGCCGATGTGGCGTATCCGGACTCCTTGTGTCGCGACGCTGTGAAGAATAATAAAGTTTGACAAGAAAGAAATTTCATGACATCGATGTTTAGGCGAACTATGATTTTGTGTTTTTGTATATTTTAGCGATCACGTCGGGATCACCAGTTTTAGGTAAAAATGCGGAAGGAAAACACCAAACAGTTCGAATCCACGTTATTTCAACATCTGGCAAGAGTAGCTGGATTTCACCACAGACGAACAACAGCATACCATCCAGCTTGTAACGGTCTGGTAGAACGCTTCCACCGCCAACTGAAAACAGCTATTACGTGCCATGCAAACGAACATTGGACAGAATGCCTACCACTAGTCCTGTTGGGCGTAAGAAGCGCATATAAAGACGACCTAAAAGCATCCTGCGCTGAACTGGTATACGGGGAAACCCTCAGGCTACCAGGAGAATTTATTAGTCCAAGCCCTACTAAAATGACGGACATCTCGGACTATATAGCCCGACTCCGTTCATTTGTACGAAAACTCCAACCATCCCCAGCATCACGTCATGGCGAACGCGCTACCTTTGTTTACAAAGATCTAGCTACGACAACTCACGTCTTTCTAAGAGAGGACACTATACGTAGCTGTTTTCAACCCGTATATACGGGACCACACGAAGTATTAAAAGAGGAGACAAAATCTTTACCATTTTAGTCAATGGAAAACGAACGACAGTATCAATCGAAAGAATAAAACCGGCCTACACTGTCGACGACGAATTACTAAATACTGTCCACACCGCCACCAGAGAGCCTAAATCAGTCTCAGAACTAAACCCGGAACACAGAAATATAAAAAGAACACGTTCAGGACGCACAGTTAGATTCCCTGATTACTATCGCCCGTAGAACGGTCTCAGGGGGGGAGTGATGTGGCGTATCCGGACTCCTTGTGTCGCGACGCTGTGAAGAATAAAGTGATGTGGCGTATCCGGACTCCTTGTGTCGCGACGCTGTGAAGAATAATAAAGTTTGACAAGAAAGAAATGTCATGACATCGATGTTTAGGCGAACTATGATTTTGTGTTTTTCGTATTTAATTACTTTTTCTTTATCAAGACAAGATTATAATTCTTTTAGTTAAACAATATGTTGTGTACGTATCAATTTATGTAGTATGTACAGTTCCACACCGAGGTTGACACAAACTGTTTCGTGTTAACGTTCACCATTCTTACCTAAAGCCGATAAAAACTAAACTGACAATGCTTGGATTCCGGTACATGTATTCGCGAGTCACTGGTCTAAAACATTTCTTAAATTTATAGAAGGTCAATAATATATCATTCGATGTTTATATCAAATGATTGAATTATACACTCGAAACTAAACAAACATCTAATAATTCCGTCTATTATTAATTTAAATTGTTATTATCTTTCTTTTTTAATGTAGTACAATTAGCAAATGCTTGTTGTTTCAGTATGTATATCAGGCCCTGAAAAGCAATCATGGTCAAAGTACATCTCAAAACAATTCCAACAAGCCCAAACACGCCTAAGCTACGTTGTTCTATTAAGGAGTGCTGATGCCTACCTTCAGGTTACATCATCAAAGTTCATCTCAAGATAACTCTTACAAACTCAAACACTACTTGGATATGTTATTCCGTTATGAAATTTCAGTGCCTACCTTCAAGCTCCATCATCAGATCAATTCAATTACACCATATTATTGTATTCTCATTTCTCATCAATGATCGATAAGGGTGCAAATTTTTCATTTAACCCAACTATTTATGTAAAAAGAAACATCTGTTGAGTTAAAACGTTACAATAAAAACATGGCAACTAAACGTTACGACAAAACGTAACGCTTATTTTTTTAATACCGTACTTTATTTCACTGCACCGATAAAAAAGTTTCACTTCAAAAATATCTTTAATAATGTTCCATAAATATTAGTGCTCATGTAAATGCACAGCAGGTATTCATAGCGGTGTTTTAAGTTTGACGTGTACCTACTTTACCTAAAGCTCGCTGCATCAATGATAGAAGGGGAATACCCCTAATCGTAACTTATGTATTATTATAATTTGTCGTTATATTTATACGAAAAGACACCGGCCAATTACGTGATGTTGGTTAACACATAGCGTACATTTCCGCAGGCAAGACTGCTAGATGCATACGGTACCACGCACGAAACTCTGCCACTCTGAATTTCTTGCGAATGAAAAGGTAAGCGCTCCCCCACCCTTCCTTCTTCTCCCCCGCGTTCCTGTTTTACGCTATTGCGACGCTTCCGTCACTAACTTCACAGTGGCAGAGTTTCGTGCGTACTATTGTACATATTCGTTTTAGTAAGGCCATGGACATCTAGAGGGAGGTGCAAGGGTATATACTTGCACCATCTTGATTTTGCTTCTGTGGGAATAGAATGTACCGAAAAGCATGCAAAGATAAAATGTCTACTATCAATATATACCCTCTGAAAATAATTATGCCGATGCCCATTTACGACGTCACATGGAACGCATACCGACGCCCATATGTCGTCCAGAGGATTTTGATGTTTGAGCGATCCGCTATAACTTGTTAACCGATCGTCTATTGTCATGAAAATTTCGCATTATATGATTATTTTAGGCTTATTGACACTTTGACAACTGTGTTAAAAAAATGGCTGTAATTAGACTTAATAATTAATTTAAAATACGCATTAAAAAAATTTCTAACTTTGGCCAAAGCTAATTGTAGTGTGCCTGCTCTATTGTTACCTATTGTATCCATATTTTTATATGATAATATGAATATCAGCTCGCAGATGAACATCTTGCTCTCGCGACGAGCAGAAGGCGACCACACCTACATATTCATACTTCTCTATCGACACTGCCACACCTTGCGTATCATTTGACCAGAGACCATAGATGTTTGCGTGTATCTATGTAGGCGTGCGTATACATCAGTATACGCTGTTATTTAATATTATTTATTAGTATACCTTAACCAAAAATTAATAGCTTTTTTTTACAAACAAACCAGCTCGTTCGTACAGGCTAGGGCATACAAAGTACGTCGGACTGAGCATACAAAGACCTCGAAAGGCTGTCGTCTGCTGATAATAACAAAAACAATAGGCGTACCCGGGTTGAACATGAAAGGGCAGGTGCCCCCACTGGAAATTTTGTGTTCTACAATATATTACGCTCTGTTTACACGATCCGACATGCCCCCCATGCCAAAACTTGGGCACCCCCATGACAAAGACTTTGCAAAAATGGAAAATCTGTATTAGAAAACCGTAATTCAAAAAATTACTAGACTTCGAATAAATATATTACATGACATAAAAATAATTCTAGTGTGATAAACTGAATGTAAGACAATGTGAATAAAAATAAACAAATAAAAACTTCCGACGTAATATTCTTTTTACTTTATCATGAATGTATATACATATAAATGAAAAATGTATAATTTATTTAAGAATGTGGAAATATATACATATATTGAACTTTAATTGCTAGCGGTTTAATAGAAAACAACTTTAAAAATTCAAAATTTACTTCGTTGCCACCGTTAAAGTTATTATCAGTTATGCATGTAATAATTTGAAAACCATATTTTATTTATATATAGACAATATATAATATATAGATGTACATTATTTATCTATAGAAAATAAGTAACTAGCCAGAGCGGCGTGCGGCATTACTACGACACCGCGGCCTATACTCATCGCTGAACCCCCTTCAGTTGCACGGAAATGGGTGATTTCACGATCATTAGAAATCATGCGCAGTGACTACAAGCCGCCTGAAAGCTAGCTGACGTCATCCACAATGTACATATTACATATTCAATGTAATATGTACATTCTGTTAAGCGCTTATTACTTATTAAGTGTGAGCCAAAAAACGGGGTCACACGGCAAGGGCTATCATACCGTGTTTGAATATCTTAATGTAAAAGGCCCATGGGATTAAACTGCTCGGCCATTAAGTTGTTTCGTGTTATTTCTAAAAGTTGTACTAGTTTTATTCATCATTTATTATATTGTATCTGTTAGTAAAAAAGAGCAATTCTTGAGTTTATTACGTATTTTTCTCAAGGTGAATAAGCATTTGAAATGGACGGTAACAATAATGTCGAAATTTACTTATTACTGACGTATTTCAAGTATAATTTCCATTACCTACGCAATAAAGGTATTTTTATTGATTGTTTTCGAACAAGTAATTTTCGACCAACTTATAAAATTTACTGGAGAAGTCAAAGCAAAATTTCGCATAAATTGCATTGAAATTACTTAGATGACGTTGTCGGTTATGCAAAATAGATATTAAATATAGTTTATGAACCATGTAAAATCATGAAATTATAAAATCATAAAACGCTCAACACGCATTCTACTTGGGCCCATTTTTAGACGTTTATTACCCGTTGAACCGTGAATTCAATTAATAGCAGTGTTGCCAGATATATATTTTTTAAATTCGGGACAAGTATTTAAATTGAAAAAGTATTTTGACGCGGGACAACAGGAAAATTTAAAGCTAAGAAAATGAAATGGGTGATAAAAATGTACATTCGGTGAAATAGTACTCTTTGATTGTTTCGTTTCTTTGTCTAACTGATAAATATCATAATGAAAGACAAATGCTTGTCCCGGCGGGACATTTAAAAAAATGTCTGCTTTGCGGGACGTCCCACTAAAATCGGGACATTTAGCAATGCTGATGAATAGGTTCATAGTATCAAACAAGAAGCTCCCTTCTAAATCCGTATGTTGTGGTAAGCAACTACTGAAACTGTTAGGTGAGACTCAACACTCAGTTGGCCGATTTTCGTATATACAGATATAATTCTACCGTTACGAATCACTTAATTCGATTGCCTTGAAAATGTCGAAAGTATAGAAGAACGAAATTCGATGTATGTTTTCGGACACAAATGAAACACTTGTGCAATTTTAAATTTCACACACAAAATAGCTCTTAAAAATGTGGTTCTAAATATAAAGAGACTTTTAAGTTAATCTCAAGGACGTTTGAATTTATTTTAACGCGAATAAATGCAGGCGTATGACTTCTGTAATACATCAAATTACATTGAAAATCGACAGCAATAGCAGTAATTAAGAAACAGAGCCGTGACGTATGTGCGTATGTACATCTATAAATGTAGATACAGACAAGCGAACACCAAAATTTCATTAACAGGGTTCCGTTATTATTTTTTAACATTTAATTCTAGAATTAACGCCCTCCATAAAGCCCTATATGTCGAATGTTGCATAGAGTTGAATAAAGCTTTAGCTTAGCTTAAGGTAATGATCACTTAGGCGCTAGTCTAGTGCCTAATTATTCTAACCATTAAACTAATGATATATGACGTTCATATATATGAAGGTCGTAAGCAAAGCACTAGAACGTGGATGGTTAAAATGATACATCTTACGTGCATTTTCGGCTACGTACGACAGACGACGCAAATTAATTCGACACGAGCATTATATTGCCTTCGCCTTCAATTGACTTCGTAACGTTAACCGCCTCAACGAGCCGGCCCCAGCGCCATAAATCAATATTTAAATCGAAGCGTATATGCGAATACATGCGGTTCCGTGGCTAGTATTGGACCAGTTCATGGACTTCCTTATCTTTAGTGAAAATCAGTCGTAACTCCGAGGCCTAGCGGTCCGTGACGACGATGAAGAGGCGAGTTTAGGGCTGCAAACATACCTGTATAGAAATGATTTTTTTTTCAACTCATTTATTTATTGAATTACCACTAATCATTCGCTTTGATGTGGCTAAGTTAATGTATCGTGATGAAGTCTGGATATCGACGAAGTATGCCTGTTAAACTATTTCAAATTGTTACGGACAGCCGCGCAATTAATGTAAATTTAAAAATTGTATTGTGTCTTATACGGACTTAAAAGTGTTTTATATTTGTGTGTGTTCTATGTATTTTATTAAAGAGTTTTTTTTTATAGTTTTTTAATTACCCGGGTAGGGACTAGTTTTTAGGAGAAATATTTGTTTGTTGTTTGGTTTTAGAATTTTGTATTGATTAATTGCATATTTGAAATGTAATGTGCGTGTGAGTTGCATACGAAATCGTGCTTTGGTGGGGAGGACCAATGATAGGCCTTAAAAAGCGGCCGTCATTACGGCACGACCGCTAATCGGTCTCGGGCGCTAATGGCGCCAATGCATATGCAAATTAAGTGCATGGCCACGCCTCCCAATTAAAATGTATGCAACTCATGGCAACGGATGCACCACCTATAAAATGCAGTGGAGTGGTGCATCCGACACAGTTGCAGCCAACCGTCACCTTGTAAAGCTCGGCTTAATAAAGAAGTCTGAAACAAAGAAAACGCTGTCCATCATTTGATCGCCGCCACACCGCAAGAAATCCGCCGACCATATAGAAAGAAGCGTGCGCATCGTGAAGAGAGGCAATCCGGGGTGCGGGCTTACGCGGCGATAGCTGAAATCGCCGTTACACAAATAATGCTTTTATTTATCATATAAATAACAAAACGTTATGAAGCAACGAACAAACAAACCAATATATACATTTTTCCTCTAAACAACTTTAATAGGATTAAGGTTTAACACCTGTACGTATATAGTATAGATTTTGAAAATTCATTTTGATCTAGTTTACAACCTGTGTGCGAATCATAGGGCAAACGTAAAACTTAGATAACATTGCGATGATAACGATGAGCTAATCTGATGATTATGGTGATGAAAGATGATCCCAGTAATTACATAATGCCATAACTCCTTATGTTATGGAATTATGTAATTTGATGTTTGATTATTATTGATTACATGCTTGTTGTTAGGAATCAATACTCGTATAGGTATTTAGCTAAGATTTTGCATGACGGGCACCGCCCGTAGCGCGGCGACAGTGACCGTCTGCGGCTCGGCGTCCGGGCGTCTTGCAAAATCTTAGGTATTTAGGCTTCACACGATATTCTAGGTCTGATAATGGAACCGGAAGATGGTGACACAGACATCATACTGAATGGGTAAACATAACTCCATAGAGTTACATAGCATTTTTTTCCAATGAGAATTCTAATATTAGATGACAATGATGACAAGGGAGTAAAGTTAAAATAACCAAAATTACATATCATATTACAAATCCTCATGCTTCGGCGTACAGATTATCTTAAATTTAATTTTCTGTTTCATATCTATACTATAATTGACTTCCTGATTGGCGCAGTGGTAGTAACCCTACCTGTTGCGCTGGGGTCGTGGGTTTGATTCCCTCACAAGACAAACATTTATTTATTTGATTAAAAATTAATGTTTGTCTTGAGTCTAGGTGTGTCTATGTATTATACGTATATATTTACAAAAAAAAAAAGTATGTATGTAAGTATATCAACTGTCTGGTACCCATAGTACAAGCCTAGTTGCTTAGTTTGGGACAAGACGGTGCTGTGTAATATGTCCAAAGATATTATATTATATATTATATATACTATTATAGAAAATGCGACATTAAAACACTGTCTGTAAGCCCATAGTCATTAACGCCTAAACAGGTCACCCCCATCACTAACTGGGACGCTCCCTACCTGGATATACCAATGGATCCCCTCGTGTCTCAGTGACTTTCTATGGCGAGATGATTTCCTTAAGGAGTCGCCCATAGGGCAAATCACGCGCCCTCAGTATCTCTGTATGCTGTTCGTCCGCGTGCGGTAAAACTGGCGCAACCCTTGGGTTAACGACATAACTTTATTTTTTTAAGGGGATGTTTTAATGGGTTTCAGTCCCGCACTCCCCACACGCACGGGCGTGTGCGCGCGCGTTTTCAGTTTGCCTTGAAAACAATACAAAAGTCTGTTTCTAATGTTTTCACGGCTGAGCTATTGAACCGATTTTCGTGAGAATTTGTATGGAGATAGCTGAAACCCTGAGAAAGGATATTGTCTATTATTTATTTTATTGTGTGTGTTTATTTGTATATCTTTTTCTAACTTAACGGCGATTGAATTGATTTAAATTGATAAAAAAGCATCATCGCATAAAAAATATAAATTACTGCCTGTCCATCCCCATCTGTACGTTTTTTTAGACAACACAGATATAACTTTTAACGAAGTTTAGCTTAGAGATCATTGTGGCATAAAATATTAAGTAGTACTTATTTATCTGTTTGTGTGAATATCTTTTTTTATAACTAGCCCTCTTAAAAATTATTACGTTTCTTTTAGTAAACTTATTTATTATTTGTTACTATCTGGCTATATTTATTTGCTCGTTGTGTTTGGAAAGGAAAAGATATGAGAGAAATAAATAATGATAACAGAAAGTGGTGAAGGAGGAGAAGGGAGATGTGGTGTCAGAGGATAAAGGGAAAGGAAGACAAGACTGAGAGCAAGAAAGAGAGCGAATGATAAAGGATTAGGTATGAAATCAAGAATAGAATTAAGATCGTTATTGCCAATAGGATTGGATCTTCAGAATCGGGATTTTATTGATGAATAAAATCTTCATCAAGAAGCCTTCGTGCGCAGACGCACACATTTACACACAAATTTATATCGAAAATCTAAATCGAAAAATGGTTTTTCATAGACCCAAAATGTGTATAAATGACCTATCTAACAATACCCCACACCATTGGATACGATACAAAAAATTCAGCTCGCTTTACGTGTAAGGGATGTATTGTAATTTTTTTTTAATAATTTTATTTTACCACTCTCTCTGCGTGCTTAATTTTGTTTACCTATACTAAATTACAGCTTTTTAATAATAAGAGTCTCTGAGCTAAGCCGCCGACAGACAGACAGGCAAATAAACGGATGGACGGACATGATGAAACTATAAGGGTTCCGTGTTGACTATGGAAATCTAAAAAAGTATGTTGCGGTGATTTGGCCATTTGGAAAGAATGAATGAAAATAGACTCAGTAAACAAATATGAATGGGTCGGTAAGCGTCGCCGAGAAAATCCTATAGAGATCAAATTGGTGGCAAATTAAAAAAGGGCCAAATTTTAAGCTCTTGAAACCGACAAGCTTGCATGAAAAGAGTGATGGATGTCATTGCAGCAAGAATGATATGCAAAGATTGTATCATGTGGAAATCTATAGTATCTGCCTACTCTTTTGAGAAATAGGCGTGAATTTATAATGATAATAAAAATAATTTAATTAAAATTAATAAAACGTTTTATATACATTAAATAACTAAAACATTCTCAGACGCGTTTAATATTGTGATTAAGTATATCATTATTCTACGACACAATGCATTAGAGAAAGATAATTTTTTATACCTACTTTAGAATCTTTATTTATTTAACAAAAGTTATCCTTACCATGATAATTTGTTATTATTAATTATTATTTGTTATTGTTATTATTATTTATTAATTCAGATTTATCTGTTTAATATAATGAAAATTTCTATATGTTTTAAATAAAGGGTGGACAAGACTAATTTCTGCTACAAGTAATTTTAAATACGCTTCGATGTATATCTGGCGGTTCGTACCGATATTTCTCCGACATTACGTTACGTATATAATACCTACTTGTAGAATATTGAAACTCGTTTCGTTTCCCAGCCCTCTGTTTCCCAACACTCTGGACACATGTTCAGGGCCCCGCGACCGATAAAAGGGCCCTTATTTCCGCCAGATTACCAAAAGATAACCAATATTTATCACCGAAAAACATATTTACTTCGAAAAAATCGAACACATATGCTTCATGATTTTTATACATACATATACTCACACTTGTTTCCCATAGGGATAGACAGAGACTACGGATTTCCATTCAATGCGATCCTGACATACCTCTTTCGCTTCACCACACTCATCACGATTCTCATGCACGCTCGCCTGTTCCGGGTACTCCTGACTTCAGCTTTCTTTAGGATATCCTCAATTAGGTCGGTCTGTGTACGTGTAGGACGACCCCTTCTAACCCTACCATACACATTCGCATAATAAATTTCTTTTGTCAATCTACTTGCATCCATCCTCTTTAAGGCTAGGCTGTACCAACCTTACTTTCGGAAATTGTATTTTTCCTATAACTTATTGAAAACATTTCCAATCAAAGTAATACAAAGCTTCCGACGAAAATTTATCATATATACTTCTGAAAAGGTTCTGAATTATTCTATTTTAAAATTTATTTGTGAAATAATTAGAATTTTTTTTTAAATGCATTGAAAACCGATTTAATACTGCCCACCCTTGAATGACCACTATTTTTCTTACACTCTTTCTTCCTTTTTGATATACCACATATTCCAATTGCTATTTGCACATCATTCTTTTTGGAAAACTCCCATAGAATATTCATTCCCCATTCGATTTTTTTGAAACGGTACCAACAACACCGGTTTTTAAATGATGGCGCCACCTTAATAACGTCTTCGTCACCAGCCCGAACTCAGCCCGCGAAAATTCAAATCTTACTTGGAATATTGCACGGATAAGTATGGAGGGAAAACTTAAATTAGATTTTAAGTAGGAAAGGGTGCTCGGATCAAGATTTCTTCGAAATTTTAAAAAGAAGAATAAAGGAAAGACTTTGGACTGAGGGGAAAGGGATCATGTACTCAAATTTCCAATTTAAAAAGAATTAAGCAGGAATTTAGTATTTAGCAGTCTTACGCGTTAATACATTTTTCTCTTGCTAGGTTACATTTTTTCAATACATTATTTATAAAAAATTAAAGAAGTATTGTTGTACTAGACTTATTTTTAATATTAGAATTAGTGTAATCTGTAATGCAACCATACTTCATTATTATTGTTGGTTTTTTTTTTATAAAAAAATATTTGTTAAAATAAATGTTCCGATTATTAATTGTTAACGAACTGAGGTTAACAATTAAAAAAGTTTTGACAACCACAGCGTTAAGATCTGCTCACAGGATCTTTATAACGCCATAAAACTGAACGTGACCGACCGACTTAGATAAACTGACTCGACTATCAAGAACTTCCTTGTATTTATCTTTGTCTGTAGTGTTGAGTTTTGTTTGTAGTTGTTGCTGACTATGCTCTGAAGTATTCTTTGATTAATTCGTTGTTTGCCTATTCTATTTTATGTTAGCGACTATTTTGTAAAAATAAATACTGAATTATAATATAAAATGTCTACTATCCTAGTATCCTAAATAAATATCCTAGTAGATCCGAAAAAAGGAAAAAAGCTGCACATCAGAAAGAAGTAATTGAATAGTTCCCGAAATTAACATAATATTTTATTACTACTACTACTGAAAAAACTTCTGCCAGTAGCAATCAAATAATAAATCTTCCGCATGATGAGTCGTGTTGACCACAAATTGTGGAAATTTCTCAATCTCCAAGTTCTACACCAATTTCTACCATTTCTGAAAAAGAGATTGGATCAGAAAGCAACCGTCCCTAAGATGAAAATGCGACAACTTCGGTGACTTCACAACACCGAGAACTGTGTCAGTTGAGCAACAGTTTTCTGACCCAGAAGAAATATCACACGACCCCGCCGATTATGTTTATGAAAATTTCACAGAAGGAAATCATGAAATTTTGATTCGTAAAGGACCTGCATATCATCAAAATAAAATTATGACTTTTCTGACGCATCCAGAATCTACAAAGGTATTTAAATGAAGTATTATTTATTCGCGAATAAAAGAACATAATGAAGGCATCAAAAGAAATTGATTGCCGTGCACGCCTTCTTGAAAGTCTACATTTTGTTTTTCATGCTACTTGTTAAATCCTTCCGATATAAATCTATGCTATCGGAGTGGATGTAATGCTTGGAAGCTCATTAATTACGAGTACATAATTTTAGCACATGAAAATAGCCCAGCACATAGGCAATCTATGGTGACTTATTTGGCACAAAGTAAAGCAGTTGGTAGAATAAATATAGGCATTATCTCAACATCGAATAGAAGTGGATTACTGGAGAAATGTTCTTAAACGGATTGTAGTTGCTGTAAATTTTTTGATATAGAGAGGGCTTCCGTTTCGCGGTGACAATAAAATCTTAGGACCTAACAACAATGGAAATTATTTGGGATGTGTGGAATTATTACGTGAATTTGATCTATTTCTTGCAGAACACTTAAAAACATTTGGGAATCCTGGAAAAGGTGACATTTCTTATTTATAATATAACAAACACCTGTAATGAGTTTATTGACGTAATGAAAAAGCAAGTCCTAAAAAATATATAAATGAAGTTAAATTAGCAAAATATTTTTTTAATAAGCGTTGACAGTACATCCGATCTGTCTCATGTTATATTATATTATCTATTCATTTAACGTGTAATGTAATTCAATAAAAATAAATCTAAAACCTTGCATATTTTCTTTGTTTATTCTAACAATATAGTACTCTGTCAAAGCCAAATAGGGCTCCGGTATTCTAATGTGCCCAGGGCCTCCAATAGGTTAAAAACGGCCCTGACGTTTCCTAGTCGATAACAAAGGTATTAAATACAAAAATTTGGCTGATATGAGACTTTATTTCTTTGGTAGTTAAAAAAAAAAGACGTTTGGTAGTACCTAAGGCTAGTACCAAATAGTAGTACTCGTGTTTTACACTATCGAGTGTTATCTGTCGTTAGATGAATGCGGCATCTAAAAATAGAAAATTTATCGCTACTATAACTTAATGTTCTTTTTTTAATAAAATGAAATGCATCTCTCAACAAAAAAAATGCCTGTATTCGTATACGCTTGTTGATTGTTGTTCAGCGAGTATTCGACCGCTTCCATTGCACTGCATACTTACTAAGTACTAAAGTTCGTTATCGCTAAATATTTATTTGCGATCCCTAAACAAGCAACATTTTTTTTTATTGAATAATAATCGGGTTTTTTTTGGATGCGAAATTAACATGCATTATTACACTCGGGCGAGCACGATTCGCACTCGGCGGGTTTTATGCGTAGTTCAGGATAGTTCAGGCGGGTGAACGTACGGGAGGAGGAGGAGGCCGCGGCGCGCGCAGCGCGCCCGCGCCCCGCGCACCCGCGCCGCGCTAGTGCCGTCACCGTCGCTCGCGCGGCGCGGCGGGCTGTGCGCGCGGAGTGCGCGCCGGGCCCGTGATTGCGATCAAAACAAAACAAACGCTTTGTTTGTTGTTATTTGCCGGGAGCGAGGTCGCCGCGCGCCAGCGACAGTGGCGCGGGCCGCGTGCTGTGTCCGGTCGTGTGTCGATGTGCAGATCTACCGTCGGCGAGACGATGTGCGCCGCGGGAGCGGGTTCGAGCGCCGTCAGCGCGGTGAGTGCGGCCCGTCCGGCGACGGCTACTCTTGAGGTACCGCGGGTGGCCGGCAGTAATAGCGGTGTTTGCCTGCGACGCTTTTGACATAGTCTTTGAAAACCTGAAAGTATAATTAGGCCGCACCGCAATAAACCTTTATCAGCGCATCGAACCGTGCCCGAGCCAATTTTAACGAGAAATCTCATCCCAGACAGTTTCTGAATATTTCCGGCTCGATAAAAATTTGATCGAAAAATTTTGCTATACATATTTTCATTAAATAATTTCTTTTTATTTTTTTTTAATATAATGAAGTATTAGAAAATAAAAAAGGCTTCGCAAAGAATGTAAATTGATAAATAATAACATTCTAATTACTGATGCACTTCTGTCCTAATTAAAAAAAACTCTAAACTAAAAAGTCCGAAATTAAATAAAGCATAGTCATATTTGCAATATTAAAATACCGTCATTGTTTTTATTTAGCGATCGGAGCATATAACATCTCTTAATGATAACTCCATGGATTACTGTATGTTTTAGTTTAATTTGCTCTCATGTACAAGTGCGTACATGAGAGCAAATTAGACAATAGTACAACGCACAAAACTCTGCCGCTCTGAATTGTTTGCGAATGATGTATTGCGCAGATTCAGCGCTGTCCGACCCTTCCTTCTTCTCCCGCGCTCCTATTTTCGCCGTTGCGACCCTTTTATGACTAACTTCACAGCGGCAGAGTTTCGTGCGTTGTAATGTATGTCGTTTCATATTTTTTAGTCGGGTTATTTAAATACCTATTCAATGTAAAAAGCATTTTAAGGGTTCCGTAAATAACAAGGAACACATATTTTCGCCGTGTACAATATACATAATTTCCCGCGAATGATGTAATGCGCGGGTTTAACGCTCCCCGACCCTACCTGCTTCTCCCTCGCATTCTTTTTTAATGCCATTGCGACGCATTAGTAACTAACTTCACAGCGGCAGCATTTCGTGCTTTGTACTGTACGTTCATTTGTCTGTATTGTCGGACCGTGACTTAGTTCAGAGCTTCTTTGTACGAGAAAGGCTTAATTTGACACGAGTGTAAATAATCACGCCGATAAAACTGTAAAACAAAATCTCGAAAAAATTTTCTTAACTACCTCCAACGTATGTTAGTGTGGATGAATTTTTTCCCGTCTATATCCCATAGTGTGTTATTAGTTATTTCGTATAAAAACATTGCGGTTTTGCGAAAACCATTTTTCGAGTTAGGCATCCGTTTGCGAAATATTGAACTTTAAAATGCTAATTTTTGTTACGAGTCGAGTGTCAGTCTGCCAGCTAAATGTTTCTTTTTTTTTTCTATATATGAAAGAAATGGTAGCAATAGTGTATAAAAGTAACGAAATTAAAAGAAAAAAATATCACAGCTAAGGGGGCTTTTCAAGTTAATAGTCGACCAGCTACTCGTATAAAATGTAGTTAGAGATGTAAAAAGCGAAATTTCGTACAATATTTCATTGAAAATTAGATAAATGAAGTTGTTAGCCGTTAAATCTTGAACTCAATTAATATATTCATAACCTAGTATCGAACATAAAGCCGCCTTTTTAAACTCAATTGATAAATATACTTGAGTATGTTAAACCGATTTGAAAGGGCAATTCTAGCAATGAAATTTAATATATCGTTTCCCATTTGTGTTTGATTATCCGCGTTTTAGTTAAATTTCTCTCGTGATTATCGCTAATTTTTCAAGAAATTCTAAGTTTCTCATTATGTTACAATCTTCTCTAAAGTTAATTATATTCTCAATCAAAGACTAATTTAAATTTTTTATCGCAATGAGATATATACTTGAGTATAATAGATATTCTTGCTACAAGCAAAATTATCAATTAAAGAACATTCTTCTGCGATACTTAAAACGGAGTTCATTAACAACATACTCTTCAACATGGTGTTTTCATCACCTCGTTATTCGCCCGTTCGTCAGCATGTCTGTCGAGAATACATGGAGGTGTGGAGGTATCCGGTTCAAATTAATGTCAAATACTTAAGCCTTCGGTTCCTTGAAATTAAAAAAAAAATTACCGTTTAACTCCACGCAATGAAAAAATACGGTCATGTGCCTTTTACTAACCTAGTATCATCAAATTTTGCGAGAAATAAGGTCTCACAGCACAATTAAAAGAAATATCTGAAAATCGTTAATTTGTGATTATTCTACGTATTTTAATTTTGGGGATATTTTTTTTTGCGACATTTTTTAACTAATCACTATGAAAATTTAAGATTTTCAAAATTCAGACATTTCAACATTTTTCTTCGATTTTTTTTTTTTGATAAAGGAAAAAATAATAATAAAAGCTTCGGCTTATCTGCCAGTACCGATGTAAAAAACAAGCGAAAATAGTCAAGACTCTTGATAGATGAAATATATATATATAACTAGCTTTTGCCCACGTCTCCGTCCGCGTAGACATGAAGCGATGAAAAATTTTTTTGAATAGGATTTTTTTAGGAATTAGATACGATACTTAGTGAGTGCCTACCTCCCGAAAAGAATAATTATGCCAAATTTCAAGTCAATCGGACCAACAGTTACGGAGATCTCGTGATGAGTCAGTCAGGCAGTCAGTCAGTGGTATTTAGCTTAATACATATATGTATAGATAGACATATAGATTAAGTTTGTTCGGAACCCTCAGGTTGCGAGCCCCATTCGCACTTGTCCGGTGTTGTTTTCCTCAACGGGTGACCACAAACCGACAAACTTTCGAACATTTTTATACACACTGTTATACGTAATAGACTGATAAACATCTTACCTTCCATTGCGTCACACATATATGATAGTCGGGGAAAAAAATTGGACTTTGGAATCACTATTTGTTCTACGGGTACGTGTATTATTAACTAAATGAAATCTTTGACGTTTGCTCGCATTATTTGAACGACTGTCTATGTTTGAATTACAGCAATTTTTTCGTTTAAAATAAACGGAGGTAATACACATTATGCTGTTGGTTTCTTTTTTTATTTATTACTTGGGGAGAATTCTACCGATTCTAGCTAGTTTAGGTTGATGGGTTTCAGATTTTAGTATTTGCGATGTCATCATGTCCGTCTCGTCTCCACAAATGATATTTTACAGGATATAAATATCTGTCTATTAGAGAAAAAAGGTCAAGTACAAGTCGAACGCTCGTAGGCAGGGTTCCGTGCACTGATGTGTAAAAAGGAAAATGTACACAGTCCCTTGCTAAAAAACTACCACGGCAAAATGAATGTTATATAACAGATTGTTTAGCACTCATTGCATTGAATGTACTTTAGTCACATTTTCCGTTGCGACGTCGAAATTTTCTATTAAAAAATGCAAAAATAACACTTGAAAAGCTGTGAAAGAGGTATTTTACAAATTGAACTTAATATTTTACATAATTTTTTTTTAAATAGTTCATATTTAAAAAAAAGTTAGGTTTTATAATTTTCTAAATAAATAAAAAAAGTCTTTATATCAGTTTATAAGCTAGTTATGATTTTTTTAAATTTGTAACTATTATCCCTTAGCTTCTAACCGCCCTATGTTAATTTTAATGATAGCAAAAAAAAAAAATTATCAAGACACCATTTTTATGCAAAATTTTATACTCTACAATTTTTGTTTTAATTTTTTTTCACAATTAAAAAAAAACGTTTTCTCTATTCATTCCTCCCTGACGGTTAAAAAAAGACTTTCGCATTTCGTTTCTAATTACTTCACAATAACACTATATTTAAAAATTCCGGCATTTAACACAAAAATTCGCATTCAAAGGTCCATTTTCTCGCGTCATAAAACAACATTAAATCAAAAATATCACAAATATTTACAGTGGGAGTTATGCGTGTAGCAAGGGCTGCAATAAGTAAGTAAAACATGAATCCGTTGCCTTTCATACAACCTATCAGGCTGAGTAGTTCTTGAACGGAACTTATTGCTGCAAAAATGACCTAGGAAACATCGTCACATCCAATCTTAATGTCACACAATAGGAAATGCAGTTTTGTTTATTTTTACTATACCTCCTTTCGTTGAAGGGCGGCGAGTCGTAGTTTAAAAAAAATGCCGACACAGAAAAATTATGTTATATGACTTGCCAGATATATTGATTGCACACAAGACGATTTTTTATGTTTGGGGACATACGAAACAATTAGTTTATATGGACAAAATTATATCCAGAGAAAAATTAATGAGTAGAATAGAGCAAGCAGTCGATGTAACAAGAAATAAAACCTTAGTAAGAATAATACTAGGGCTGGAACCGCTAACGAGCTCGGACTTGCGTCAGACACTTTGAGCACTTAAATTAAAATAAAATTTCAATCATTTCGTCTGTTATTTTTTACAGTATTGCATGCACTGTGCCTGTTCTATTTCGATGATTCTAGAGCATTATTGTTTCCGTAGTTGGAAGTTAATTTATATATAAATAGATTAGCACTTCATAAGAGAGGTTATTCGATGGAGATTTTTTTTTAAAAACAATTTTTATGCAAAATGTATCTACTAGTCATTTTTGGTAATAAATACTGTAGATTTTGAAACAGGAAAAAAAGTCTAAACACACGTGTATTTCTATCCGCGTATCGTTTTAAGTGAGGTATTTTTCAAAATATTTTTTATTAAAACAATATTACTACTGTATTTTGTAAAGTTTTAATTTGATTTAAAAATCCAAAAACAATATTTTTTATTTGAAGAAACCCAAATTGAGAATTATCCCAAAAATGAGCTGACTCTGCTTAGGACTAAATATGTTTATTTTGTTAACAAATTATATTTACTTATGTAAATCTACGTCAATTCAAATTCATAAGAACGAGATCATCGTTGCGAGAGATTCTGGAAACTCGCATTAATACAGAAATTTAAATAATTCAAGGCGTTTCATTAAAACTGGCCAAATAAATGTTGCGGATGGAAGTGCTTAAATGAAACACAATTTACATACATAAATTAGCTGTCCCGCCCGCTTCGATGGGTAATTTTTATTTATAAATAAAATGGCGAATAATTTACGGAATTCTAAAAATGAGTAGCCTAGAACCATCTACAAATCATCCCGCTTCGAATGGTCCCAGTCCCATGTCTATACGTTTAGTGGTTTTTACGTGATTGGCGAACAAAGACAACCTATTTTCATTATATATGTATATAGATTGAGTCTGTGCTGATCTCGGAAACGGTCGAACCGATTGTAATCCTAACACATGGCATTGAGGTTGGCATTGACAATGGCATTGAGGTGGGTCGTCTCCTGAAATACGAGACGAAATATTTTTACACGAAAAAAAATAATGCATAAATACCAGAAAAATAACAACAATACTCGAAGTGGGTTTAGCATCGTCGTGGGAACTGCCGTTGGAACATCGGGAGCGCGGTCGGGATAAGGAACGGGCATTGGCAAAATTTTAATTTAGCAGCGAAGCGGAAGGACTTTGAAATAATAATAATGACAACAATATATATATTTATGTATATATATTGTTATCATTATATATATATAACAATATATAATGCCAGCAAAACATTCTGTTTTGATGGCATTTGTTGTTTCATCCCAACAATGTCTGATCGCACAGTTTCGTTTTTTTAGCGGTTCATGAATGCTTCGATGTTAGAAGACACATCGACAGACATTCCGATATTTCTCCAGAAAGTCTAAATAAAAAACGATTCGATACGGCCAATATGTTTCATTGGTCGAAATGAGATCGAGGAGCTGATTATGTATATCAAACGCAAAGAAATAAAGTACACTACTAATAGTGCTCTGGCACGCGAACACGGGTACCTTTCGTGTCCACCAGAGATTGCGTGTTGTTTGTTGAAACAATTACTTCTGGCAAACGTACGGTTAAAGATGTCAAAGATAACGCGTTATTCGGTATAAATGTAAACATAGATGCGATTGTAAACTACCGGACGTTGCATCTTTTTCGCTTTGAACGACAAACTCTTTGTGCCCATGGATTTATACATCGGTACGTCGGTAACAACATAAGACATTCGATGTACATTTGTTCAACGATAATGTTTCGCTTTTCAAGTTTGTCTATATAGATGTCTTCCTTGGTAAAAACGTGATGAAAAAAATCTTAACGTTATTTAATGCCATTTAGTAGAATTTTAAAGTAATCACATTGTATACCTATGTTATTGATTCTCAAAAACATGACATAATAAACTACATATGGCATTAAGTAAACAAAATACATAGGTAAATTTTGCGATTCCATAGTGTTATATTATTTATCTAAATATTATTATCAGAAATTAACATTCTCTAATTAATATTATTATCAAAAATTAACTTTTCCCGTGGGAAGTTACCATATTCTTAACGGCAAACTAGAAAGACACCGAGCAAAGTTCGATTGTTCAGATGCTTAGATTTATTTATTTAGACTGTTTTACATTTGTACCACCGACAGCGCTTTCATCGACTTAGACGCAAATTTTAAGGTCACCGGTTCATTTAAATGTTTACGTTGGTCACTATTGCATATCTACTTAGTCGCCATCTTCAATTTATCGACGTCAATTTTTTCACTGTAAACATACTTTAAAGTAATAAGCTCGCGAAGGATTTTCTTTACAATTTTTTTTTCAGTTTTTTCCATTTTAATCAGATAAGACGTCTAGATTTTCTTTCCTAATAATCCAGGGACACACAACCGGAATCGCGTGGCCATTGAAAGACATTCTATTATTGCAACTGACTACTTTAAAGAATAAAATATACATCTTAAAAAGTTACAGCACTTTCCTTCAAAGGTCGCTAAGTGAAGTCGGCAACGAGTCCAAATCGCAGTACAATATAAGCATATCATTCTAATTATTCTTTGAAAATAGCTTCTATAATTTTCCAAAAAATACTACAACCGCGCATGCAAACGAACGACATTCATCATAGCAGCCTTTAAGATAGACGCCTTCCGATCTTACATAATTTCTGATAAGAGGCGTCCACGGAAATGATCCGCGTTAACGTCGTAACAGATATCAAGCTGTGATAAAATAGGGACTATGTGATGGGATACAACGTTCTAAATCCGACGGAGTTTTGTTTCGAAGGGCACATCGGACTGTCTGAAGGGTGATAAGTAGGCTATTGACACGGCCCCCTCCACTTTCAAATTACGATGTTACCTACTTGACTGCGTGTTATTGGTTTGGCTACAACTTCTTAAAATGTATACTGATGAACACGTATTCTAGATGCGCTTATTTCAGTATATTCTGAACCGACCATGCCTTTTAAATCGAATGACTTCCCCAGTGACCAAGACTTTGATGTGACGTGTGTCAGATAATAAAAAAGCTGCACGGGCGATCGAAGACGCGGTATTTGAAAGATCAGTCTGTTTGTAGGTATTTCATGACCGTTTTTCTCAGTCGTCATGCTATTTTGCCTTTGATTGGAAAATTGGCACCGCAGGACTAAAAGTTACATTTATTTCCTACCGAACCTAACCTTCGAACCGAAGTAACCGTTGAACTATAGACTATCCTCAGTCTGACCCCGCCACCCCCAGACATTGCATTAATGTCTCGAATGAAGCCTTGAAATTCCTATTTGTTTTATGTAGGTACATACATTGTGAGATGTTATTTAAAAAAACGTTTTCCTTGAGGATTTCAAAAACATGTGTCTTTGTTTTTACTCTTTTGTGTTAAATTGCATAGTTTTTAACTTATGTCCAAAAAATATCATTGTATTCGAGTGTGTTAATCGAAAAAGTTAAACATATAAATATTTATTACAAAAGATGACATGAGTGCCAAAAGTGTTTTGTTATTTTTCTATTTTTATTTTGTTAATGTCAAATTTATTAATGGATTTTCCTATTTCATACTTAAATCGTGTTTGCTTTTTGTGGACCGAATGAAGAATTATTTATTTATTTATAAAAGTTCGTAGTTTCTATAAAAAAAAAATAAACTGTACCTATATTTACTTGTGTGTTAAATTTCTATTTTTGTTAATTACGATCATAGAAACGCTATATCGCTATATATGTAAACTAGCTTTGCCCGCGACTCCGTCCGCGTCGATACATTAGACACACGGCACATAATTCCTCACTATGTATATCAAGTAATCTTGCTAACATTGATACCAATCCGATCCGGTTCTCTATCAGTCCCGATTTCACAGTTAGTTTCGGTTCGGTCACTTTCTCAATTTCAGTCCCGCGCCTCTTTTCTTCGCTTTCGATTACGATATCGATTCCGGTGTTAGTTAATTATTGCACAGAAACTAATTAGTGGGAAATATAAAATATCGTGCGTATAATCCAGATAATATTGTATTTGTGTGCTAAATTTCATCTAAATCCGTCCAGCCGTTTATGCGTAATTGAGTTACAAATAACCGAACATCGACACAAAGCATCACATTTCTAATGTCTCAATAATAGGATATAATACTGAAAAAGACGCAATGTAAAACCTATAGTTCATTTTAATTTATTATGACTTTCTTATTATTAAACCATTATTATTATTTATATAATTACAATCGGATTGTCGACACTCCCTTACTATTGTTTTCGCTCTATTTCTCCCTCTCACACCATATCTTACTCTCCTGCCTCCCTCTCAGTCTTTATCGCCTTCTGTAACCCTGTTCCTTTCATAAAATTTTCTAATTATGAGGAGTCATACAGATAGACATACAAAGAAAAAATTATGTGCTCTAGTAATACATTAAAGTTCATTAAAATCAATTTAACTATTGTTGAGCTATTAAAAAACATATAAACGAACAAACAGTCACAACAAAAAGTAGCTTATGTCCTTTCCCCAGTGTTGAACTATCTGTATGCCAAATTTCATCCAAATCAATATAGCGGTTTAGGGGTAACAACATAATAGACAGACAGATAGAGACACTTTTGCACGTAGCTTATACATTATAAAACGGTATACTCTATTGATGTATTTAAATTCATTAAAATTAGTTTAGCTATTGTTGAGCTGTGAAAAAAGATACAAACGAACAGACAGACATACACACAGAAAGTAGGCTATGTCCTTTTCCGGAACTATTCCCATATCGAATTTCATTTAAATCGGTTCAGCGGTTTAAGCGTTAGGAGGTAACGGACTGACAGACAGACACACTTTCGCATTTATTATATTAGTATGCGTTATTGCACAGAATCCTCTTGGTGGGAATGTGTTTCACAATCGTTCATAATCGTCCCCACGTTTACAAGTAAACTTTGTCCGCCACATATCAGTGTTTATTCAAGATGACTTTAAGATGCCCGACTATTTTTTTCTTGGTCGCATATTATATTACATACATATAAACCTCTAGTAGATAAGTAATACTTGGGTAACCTTGCTTTGCACGACACCTTTCAAGTTTGCCGAATTACATGAATTCAAAGAATATATATGTATGTGTGTGTAAGTGTGTGTATGTGTAACATAATATTTTATATATGTAGTGCCATTAGAAGTCTACATCACTTGACGCCATCGGTTATGGCATGACATAGGGACAATGAATTATCACAAATGTCTTAAAATGGCGTCAAATACAGCAATGAGCAATGTTTAGAATTTTTGTTCGTCCATTTTTTCATGTATGCGCCTACGCATATAGATAAACTCGAAAATCAAAACCTTTATCGAAATAAACATTTTCGTCGAAATTGAGCCATTTTCGAGATAAGCTATATTATGTATATGTACACGAGAATTGCTAATTGAATAGTGTAAAATATACTCTATACTTTATGCACCTTCAAGAGATAACGTCAGTACTAGCGCTTTGTTCCTCGACTTCAATTGGCGCACGTTATCTGTCAGCTGCACGGTCATACTCTGACAATGAGTTAACGATCCGTATTAGCATTCTACGACGTGATAGTGCGTAAGTAATAATAATAATAGTGGAATCGATCGACAACGCAACAGCATCGACTCTAATTGCGGCGGACGACGAAACGTACGATTAGGTGCGAACGGCGTGCCATAGACAAATATTTATCGGCATCCAAAATATCGCGGATCGCGAGAACAAAGAGAAGGCACGCGACACAATAGGCCGAGTCGGGTTCGATAACGGGTTGTTGTTGTTTGTTGTTGTTGAATGCGGACGTTTGTTTATTGACGTGTTATGTCGTTGAAGTAACACCTCGCTGTTTTGTCCGGTTATCTTACACGATCGATGTAAATACTGTTTAGCCTCGCGGCAACCCCTTTACGTGAGATTTCGTATAATGTGGACGTATCCTCCCTCTCACGTGAGATTTTCTCTGCTCGTCAACAAGTTAAATTTCTTCAATAAAGTCATATTACATGTTCGGTATAGATAGTAGGACAAAATATTGTGCAAATATGTAACTATCTTTTGCCCGCGTCTCCGCTAGCGTAGATATGAAATGATAAAAAAATATTTTTAAATAGAATTTGCGCAAAACACGTTCTCTGTGAACCCTCACTTTCGGGACGTACACCCGTACGTCCCGAAAAGAGGAACTGTACCTAATTTCTAATCGATCGGACCTATAGTTTCGGAGATCTCGTGATGAGTCAGTCAGTCAGTCAGTCAGTGGTATTTAGCTTATTATAGTATGTATAGATAGATTGTATATTCTCTGAATTTCATAGTTGATGTGAGATTTTTCATTGACCCCTTCTTATAAATAAGATTTAGTTAAATTATGCCATATCCCTTTCCATTTCGAGCTCACATATCTTATGGATGATCCTTAACTTCTGTATCGAACTTGACTAGCTTAAACAAGTACATTGTTGGGATATTGAAACAAATGGTAATGCATACAAATATTCTTTCGCTTTGCTGCCGCGAGTGAATCCGTAGGTATACGGTATCATACAGCTAATGCTGTGTTTGTTAACCGTCCATGAACGGAAGCCAACACAGCTCATATTACCAATCGCTATCTTTACTTTTGTGCCTCAAATGCGAACAGGGCGGTGCGCACACGCAATCACCGAAGGGCTCTTGGCCGCAGAGCGGGTGAGTCATCGCCGCCGAGGCAGCGGATAGATGCGTACCGGAGGCCCTAAATGAAGGCGACGAAAAGGGCGCTACGGGGTTTTGATCGGTGAGAATACGACATAATCCAGTCGACTGTCCCCGCGTGCCGAGTATTCTTCAAGTTACTCATTAAAAAAAAAACACGATGTAATTATAATCGAGTGCATATTTAACTTTTAATTGTGCTTTATTAGATTATGAGAAGGATAACAAAGACAAACACAAAAATATTTATTTGCTTGCGTCAAGATTGTTTTTCTTACTCAGTGTGTTTTCATCACATTATCGTCGTGTATAACATGATACGTCAATAATAAAAAAAAATCAGAGTGGGTAAGCTTCACGCACAATTAAAGTAACACTTTTTAAAATTGTACTTCTTAGGGAAGCATTAAGGATGAAAACATCAGAATGCATTTTAGTAAGGTTGGAAAATGCGCCAATGTGAGATACCGTGAAGTTAGTTTCGAATAAGAGTTCATTTATTTTGCGGTTTCATGTGTGTGATTGTATTACTGTCAAGTAATTACATTATATTTGAAAATATTGTAGGCTACAAAAATCTTTTTTAATAGCATAGACGAGGAGCAAACGAGCAGGCGCGTCATCAGAGTAATGGTCGCCGGCGCACTCGCAACTCTAGAGGAGTCACCAGTGCATTTCCAACCTCTTAGAATATTGAGGGGATCTGTTTGATGGAAGGAAGAAAGAGAGAGGAGTAGGCCACCGGAACTCTCCCTGATTGGATGAAATGCAACAGTGAAACTGCTTCTTCACGTCCGTATTCTGTGACATTTCACTGGTTGAGCCGACCCATTATTGTGCTACGGCCAAATTGGCCACAGTATGGCTCTACCACAGTAAAATCAGGCTAAAAAAATCAAATCAAAATAACACAAAAAGAAAGTATTATAAGAATTATTACGCAAACATTGTACAGAAAATGGTAAATAAAAATTTATGGTCATCTTGTCTATAAACAAAAATAGTTACAAAACATAATTGTCTGAAAGCAAAAGCAATAAAGTCCACTACGAAGGAGTAAAAAGTTAATGGACGAAGTAACATCTACTAAGTGCGACCCCTGTCGCCAGCAACTATTATTAATTTATATCTTTTACGCACGCAACAACTTGAGGTATTAATAACGGCCTATGTATATTACATATATAAAGAAAATGCTTTTTTTTTTTTCATTTTATTCACGGGTTTTGTTTTTTTTTTATTAAGTTAGGTTGACTAAATATTTATCAACATAAATATTTAATAGCCTGTTACTTAGAAAAGTAAATAATCAATTGCGAAATAATTTATACTTTTCCTTTGTAATTATACATACGATTTAATGTTTAACCAATAAAAATCAACGATTATGTTTATAAATGGTTCCAAGTCATTGTTGACTTTTTTTTTTTTATGTAAGGTCGAGTTAGTAAATGCTTTGCTTGAGCATATTTTTTAAAACAACAATTTAGGAGCAGAATAACAAAAACAATAAATCGCCTTCACACCTTATAGAAACAACAAAATAAATAACTGGCCAAGAGCGTGTCGGACCACACTCATAATAGGGTTCCGGAGCCATTATTACAGAGAAATGCACAACAGATGAAAAAAGTACGTTGTTACACTTTTTACCTGCTTGCCACACAGAATATTTATAAGCACTTCAGTCGCTTCAACTAGAAAAACAAGTAGGCACATCGACTGTTACTCTTAAAATAACAGTACCGACTTAGCCATGATTTAAAACACTTCCTGCAGTTTCAAAATTTAAAAACACGAGGTGAAAAATGTACCAGCAAAAAAGCGTATCTTCATGGCACTTACGTCCTTTTGTTGAGAAGCGCAGTTTTTCGGCAATAACTCAAAAACATTATATCCGATCATATTTAAAATAATTTTCGTTGACATTATTTATTAAGTATTATTTTCATTTTTTTTTCATATTTTTTGGGTATAGGGTTGAGAAAATATAGTGGGGAACGCAATTTCTCCAACTTTTGGAGCGATTATTGTCAAAATTATTCACGTAATCAGAAAAATTATCTAGAAACCTTAAAGGAATTTTAAAAGAATTGTCGGAATATGTGCCAAATAATGGTTGCTGAAAAAAAATTTTTTTCAGTTTCTATTATATATATGGAGTGCTCTCTTAAAAATATTTATTATTCGTATTCAACTACCAAACTAAGTAGCGGCTTATACAAGACACCTACACTATAAATTTCATCAATATACATCTCGTGGTTTTTGAATAAAATGCCTATGATCTACGGACGGACGGACGGAAATGAACGAAACAATAAGGGTTCCATTTTAGCGATTTTGGCTCGGAACCCTAAAAAGCGATACCTCGGGGGAAGACTCGAAAACCATCAGCATTTCGAAAAGCAAGCAATTTCGTCTAATGCACACGCATGCGAACGTTTTGTATACGTCGGGATGCCGGCGTTCCATCCACGTAACTATTAGATTGTTTATACAAGTGGTATATTCAGTTGTTTTCCTTTGGATGTGTTTTTTTCGGCGCACCTTGCCAAGAGCACAACCTTGCGAGAGATGGTATCTCGGTCGACGTGAATAGTCTTTTCTGAACTATCGGATTGTATTCCGACCCATATGTACATATATATTTTGTGACAGGCTTATTTTGTAGTTACGAAAATATCTACCGCAAAAAACGTCCGTATTTGGAAAACGGCAGGCGCGCAAAGTACGGTAATCAGGTAGACGAGAAAACTGTGTACGCCCTTGGCCACGTAAACAAGTGTGTACGCCCTTGGCCACGTAAACGTACCCTGCGCGTAATATAAATTTAAACATCTCACGACGTCTGCTCCGTAAAAATACCCATTCGCCGCGTCGAGTGCGCCAATCTTGCGATTTCATTGGCCGGCGCTAATGGGTGTTCAATAAAAACGCGAACGTGGCTGTGGCGACGAATTGCGCCCGTCTTCTTTATTTTTAGATATGGTACGACATGCATTTGTTGTGTGATGTTCCCTGCGGTGTGATGCTTCAGTATGTGAACGTTAAACGAAATTATTCGTTTAGGTAAATAAAAGGTCCGTGTCGAAATTATAAATTTATCTTATACGTTTATAAATGTTGCATAGTTAAATTTTTAAATCTCAGACGCTTGCCTGTAATGTGTGTCAACGTGCAGCATGTAACCCACCGCTGATTCTCGAATTTGTTCTTCCACTACCGATCCTCACCCGACGAATTGAATATTGATTCGAGAAGACTGACAGATATCAAACACCTAAGCAAGTGCTAATTGTTTATTGATCTTAGTCCGATAAATAATTGTTATTATTTCTACTTGCGTTTCATCCCAACTAGGCACATCCTCAGGAAAATGCAGACAGTCACATCCACCAGGGGGTAAGGAGTGTTAAAACAACCGACAGATGCGCTCAAAATGTCAAACTTTTATTTTGGGACACAGTACCCAATAATTTCTCTCATATTTCGGAAGAAGTGTGAATAGCTTCTCAAATGGATGGATTATTAAAGCGACACACTTTTACTTAACTTGTACTTGTTGAGGGCTGAACAAGAAAAAAAGGTATATTAAACGTGATTTAACATTTCCAACAATGCGACGTTGTACGATGTATAGTTATTACGTAAAAAAAAAACCTTTCTGTTATGCAACACAAATTTACACGGACGGGCAGTTGTCAGCGTCCCACACTTTGGAATATGTAGTCCTTCGAAGTGCCCCGTTACGTTTTTAAATCTTATTACACTGGTATGTATTTACTTCGGTTTTTTGGTACGTTTTGCCTATTTCGGTGCAACCAACAATTCGCTAACTTTATAATATACAAGTAAACAGATTGCAATGTTAGAGACTGCCAGCACGTTCTATTTCGATAACAATTAAAAATCTCATGTTCGGATGCCGTTTCATTTCCACCCTTTTGTTGGGTTTAAACATAAAATCGTGATCGTGCCACGTACCAGCGTAGAAATGCCGCCTGTAAGAAAGTAGAGCACCGTCACGAATCGGTGACCCCGACCTGACCTGGAAATCGGTTCCGGCGTGTTATCAGCGTATCCACGCTTGTAGTGCAGTCCGGAACCAATTTACAGCGGAAAATGGTTCCGATTCCTCTATAAATATAAACCAATAGCTCGTTCGATTCGAGACGGTATTCTAAAACCGTCTCTTTCGGAATGCGACTCCTAAACATATGCGCAACAAACATGGACACCGGCACTATTATTTTCTGGGGGGATTGCATATTAATAACGTACAAATTTCATTTTTATTGCGCAAAACGAGAGGGGGGTGCAAGTGCCACACTTGCACCTCCCCTTTTAGGCGCCCAGGTTTGACAAGGCAATGTACAAGTATTCAAACACAGCAGCGATGCTTCACTCGAGTTCAGACCGGTATCTCTTCCGCTCTTGCTCGATCGACTTCAAAAGTAGCGCCTAATATAAGCGGTGGTACGAAACTCGCGTCAATGATTAACGCGCCGCCAATATGATGTTTGTAACTAAGAGATATATCAGTAGTTAACAATTCCATCGAAAAGAGAGCATTAGCAAAAATTAGTATCAAATCATTAGTTATCGCACCATCAAAGGTTAATGGTATAAGCGCTTATACCACCCGCATACGGCTTTTATTCGCAATTTGCTATATTTCAGCCAAATAAGATAACTACTAAATTCTTCTGAGTGTTAGAAGCCATTCGGACTTCAGCCTTCGATGTTATACGATACCGGGGAAAATTATGACAAGCAGATAGACGCGAACTGTTATAAAAACGTGTGGCACTCGGGTACTGCCGCGGTAAAGCTATTGCATAGCATTTTTTATTGACTTATGCAATTACAATTATTTATTTATGTATGCAGTATTTTTTTTATTTGATATTAATTCAAGTTATTCATCACTTTCTTCATGAATAAATGCACTCTGTTTACTCATATTTAAAACACTTTATACACAAATTTTACGCGTATAGCTATTCACCAGCAACTGCTATTCACTGTATATATACATATATACCTGCATGTATACTTACGGGGCACATGCGGTGAGTGTGGCATTATAAAGACATGATAGATACCTATACACCTATATACTTTCTCACAAACAGCTGCTTACGTATTCGTCCGATTTCGGAGCAGCTCGTCTCGATCCGTGCGAGCTTCGTACAGTCGTACCATATACATCGGCCGAGCTACATGGTAGGCGGAGTGGGGGATGTTAGGTTTTACTTTCGTTACGGAACTTCTTGATTCGGTCGCCGCGCTCAAAGCCCGCGATAAAAGCTATGCAATAGCTTAATAACATTTTACAAGGAGCAATGAAATGTACTGGAACAATTTATTTGAAAGGCAAAACAGTCTGCCGTTTTGTATAGTACAGTACAATGCACGAAACTGTCGCTTTGAATTACCTGCGAATGGTGTATACGCAGGTTCAACGCCCCTTCCTTCTTCTCCCCCCTTCCTTCGCCCCGCCCTCACCGCCTATTTTACGCCGTTGCGACGCGTGATTAACGTCACGGCTGCACAGCGTAGTGCGTTGTAATGTGCCTTTGTCACATTTCTTTCATAAAGTTCATACAATTTTTATTTTAAGACTCCCGTTCATGGCAATTGTTTAAAATAGTTAATAGTTAAAATACGGTAACTGTAATATACTAGAACGCCGTCGTCCATTTATGGAAAATACCGGTAACTAAAAAACTGGATAAGTGTTAGTTAAACTCGCGTGGAGATGATTTAATAAATACGTACGTTATTTCCCATTTTTTTTTAATTTGAATTAATTTTGTAGTAAGCAAGCATGAAGAAATTGCAAACATAAGATGGAGAATGTACAATCGAGATCTTTATCATGTTATTTTAAAATAATAGACTTCTTATAGGTTTTCCTGTAATTTATAAGTAAAATAATATTTTCTAGACTTATTTTTAATTTTAAGGTTTTTACAACTGCAAATGTAAATTTATGCGCGCAATATTTAGAGGTTTACCATCTAATTCTAAGACTATATACTTTTTATAGCTTTCTTCTTATAATATGTATAAGTAAAAAATGATTTTCTATATTTATTTTTTGCAAAAGTTTAGACTTAGTAGTTTCGGCATTAATGTGGTCAATATTCATTTATTATCTTAAAAATACTATGTATTTTAAAATTATAAAATATTTTTAATTTCACGGGTCACATAATATATATAGCTTATGAAACTTTTTTTACGTTATCTAATTTGCCCTTAAAAATGACCACCATATTCAAAATCCATTTATGAATAAAATTGGCTGACAAACAGACAGGCATACGAGGGCACCTGTAAACGTTCCGTTTTATTTTACTCGTACTTACGGAACCCCAATAATAGCACTTAATTATTATTGCTAGAAAGGAAAAGAAACATAAAAAATCCCTAGTTGTATTTTGTAGCGGTTATTAGACTATTAAAAGTTTTCAGTGAAGTACGTAAGGAAGCTGTCTCCAACTAGTATTCATTTTTTTTTGTTCTGCCAAGGTTAGGAGATTTTCGAAATGGACGAAAACCGTCTACGTAACGGCTTACGAGGAATTCTTAAAAATAATATCTGTTCCATGAAGGAACCAGAATTCACGATACAAAACTATTTTTATTTAATAATTTAGTTTTATTTTCATGTTAACATTCGGTAATGATCGAACGAATGTTAAGTTATATAAAAACAAAACTATAGACACGACGCTGTGTCAACGTGTCACGTGGGATTGCTCTAAGTATTAATATTGCACAGTGTGGTAAACAAGTACTTGTGGTAAACTGGCCACTGCGTCAGTGCTTTGAACCTCGCCGGTGCTAGCGACCTGTCCTTGTTCCCCGCCCCCCACCTTCACCCGCCTTTCGACGTTTATCTAGCGCATGCGTCGAAGGCAGTCAATTGAAGTGTGGTCATAGTTAGCCACATTCCCTCCTATTTTAGGAGAAAAATGATGTGCAAAATTTTCCATTGGATTATATGGTAGATTTGAAATGTAATAAGCGAGGTTCTATAGAGTGACAAATAACGAGTATTAGTATTGGACTACAACAAAATATAAATCTATTTACACGTTGTGATAAGGTCTCTTTATTCCTTCATCGGAGTTCAGTTCATAAACGTAATGATTCGTCACATAGAGTAATATGGTTGGGTCCTCATTTGTCGTTTTTTAAGCCCTGGTGGATGAGACTGTCTGCAATTTCCTTAGGATGTGCCTGGTTAGCATGAAACGTACGTAAAAATTAACATTACAACGATTAGCGAACTAAGATATAAAAAAAATAAACACTTACTTAGGTGTTAGATATCTGTCAATCCTCTGGAATCAATATTCAATCCTTTGGATAGAGATTCGTAGTGGAGAGGCAGATTCGAGGGTCAGCGGTGGGTTGCATGCTGCATGTTAATGCATGTTGCAGGCAAGCGTCTAATTATGGATTTCCACGAACTAACACCTCGCATAATAGAATACTGATTTAACTATTACGTGTGCTATATTAAAAAAAATCAAGAAACTAAAATGTGTAAGAATATAAACATACTTATATTATATCCACTCTCCTCGCTTTTCTGTTCATCCTTATGTCCTTAATAGTGTCGTGTATGTCTATGTGGTCTAATATGGCCTCCTCTATGGATATTGCTGCTAAATGTATTAATCTTTCCTGGCTCATTGTTGAGCGCAAGCAATTTTTTATAAATTTTAATTTAGAAAAGGACTTTTCCGCGCTTGCTACGGCAACTGGCATACTTAGCAAAATTCGTAATGCTACAGTGATGTCGGGGCAAACAGCTGTCAAATTGTTTAAATATATATTTAAACAATTTGACAGAATTTTCAGCACATCGTTATTTAATTTTTTGTAAAAACGACTGACATGACATAGTTTCTTCACACAAGTCATCGGCGTTAACATCCAATGAATCGTTTGCTGAAAGTTTTTCCTGCAAACGATGACGGCTACTACTTATTCGACTATGATCTTCATCATCACTTAGTTTAAATAAAAAAATTAAAAACTTCATTTTGTTTATTCAATAAATTAAATCGTTCGTCTACGGAGGATAAAGCTTGGTCCGATATATAAAAAATACGTTAATTTTAAAAGAGGTTTTCGGATCATTTGTAAGGTGGTCTTCGTGTTCATAATCAAAACTGTTTGGAGTTTTGCGACGTCGTAGGGGTTTCAATCTGGAAGTTTCAAATTCAGCCTCGATATCTAATTTTTCGGCAATCGCCATGACATCATTATAATTTCCTCAAAATTTGCGTCGATTCTAATTTTTATCAAAAAGTTCTTTAATTCCTTTGAAGCATCTAAAACAACTCGTATATTCATATCGATGGACTGCATAATTTTGCTCACAAAATTTACTTTTGTCAATATTATATGTCATACATTTAGTGAACGAATATATGAATAGGTGCATAATTTTTCTGCTAAACATTTAACGTCATATTTTGCCTTTTGATCATATGATATACCATGTGATATTTTATATAAGGCAGCATAATTTTCTGATACATTTGTAAACAGCCGTTTTATAGCATCTATTCTGTTTGACGATCTTGTTTCAAACAATGGTTATAAGGTTAGATTTATGACATGTTTTTTTTTAATAAATCGCATCTTTTGGTAAAAGACGAAAAATATTTACATAATTCTTGCACAACACTAAAAAATCCAGTCGTATAATGATTGAGGTTGGCAACGTCGTTTAGTATTAAATTTAAACTACGCCTAGCGCGCGGTACATAGAAAGCGCGGGAATTTAGATCAAGCAATCTTTTTTGAAGACCGTTATTCTTATCGCGCATATTTGATCCATTATCATAGCCCTGTCCAAGTTGTCTATGTCCAAATTAATTTTGTGTAGTTTTTCTATTGTAAATGGCGTTAATCCAGCGCCAGTTGTATCGATAATTGTACAGAAAGCTAGGAAATGCTATCTTATTTCCAATTTTCTAGTTTCTGTGTTAAAATTGACAAATCTTATTACAATACTAATTTGCTCTACGCGTGGAACATCAGGAGTACAGTCCTGTGTTATTGAAAAATATTTATTGATTCGACATAAATTTAAAATAAAATGTTGAATTTGGTTACCGAGTATGTAAATAATTTCATTTTGAATTTTATCTCCAAGATAAGTCGACATATTTTTGAAATCCGTATCATTCGTTACGTGTGTTCAGTCATTGAAACATCTAATTTTGCTAACATTTCAATACATTTTAGAAAATTACGATTCTTACGGTCGTATAATTTTAGGTTTTGACCACGAAAATCCACGTTTTGTCTACTTAGAAATTGGACCATATATATTATTCTTTAGACTACATCGTACCATCGCCGCTTTTCAACCTCTAAAAGTTTTTGTTGAACGCTACCAATAGTGTTTTTATTTTTAATAGCGTGACACAAATCTGTCCATTTTTTTATAATTATTGAAATGAGCAGAAATTTTCTCACGTCTGCTGCAATACGAAGCTAGATGTCGCTGATCATTAATTCCCTTGTAGAATTTACTTTTACGTTTTGATTCAAATAGCTTGCAACAGAAGCAATAAACGGCATTTCTGGACACTGAATATAGCAGCCGCTCTCCTTGATACTTTTCACCGTTTCCTAAATGCCTTTCATAGCGATACTTGGAAAATTTTCGTCCCGAAGAGACACGCGGAAAATTATACTGTTTAATCGGATTTTCTATTATGTAATAGAGGTTTTAAACGCTACTTTAATCCATTATTTACCTACCGGATCAAAGTAGCGTTTAAAACTTCTGACCAGAGTCCTGGGTCATCTTTGAAAAAAAGTAGGCGTTAGTGACCATAATTGTCTTGGGGGCGACAATGGTGTGTCAGACCCTGGCAAGGACGTAACCTCGGCGGCATCATCTTAAATTAAAGACAGACAAACAAAGACACAATATTTGTTGCATGAATCTACCTGTCTGAATAAACCGATTTATCTGTCTATGAATAGTTATGTACAATAAATATAAATAAAATAAATAAATCAATATTTCTCGACAATCCAACTCCGTGGTCCAGTCCCAAATTAAGTAGGGCTTGTATCATGGGTACTAGACAACCACCTGACGTGCAAAAGTGATGTATAGCATTTTGAATTGAATTTGATATATTACTTATTTACTTTTTTCTGCAAATAAATACATAATATACATAAACACAAAGGTTTTTTTTTTCAATGCACCGTGCGGGAATCGAACCTATGACCTCAGGAAGGGATTACTTGTATAAAATAAAACAGTCGCGTCCTCTATCCGCCACATCAAAAGCAGTGCAGACGTTTCGAAGATTAAAAAAAAGACAGACAGAAATTAAAATGGATTTTTTTATTTTGACGTTATAAACAGACGGTTATATTTATGTATTTGCATAGCAAATTACGTAAAAAGCACATACCAATACATGAAGTGTTTTTTTTTTAATCAGATTTAATAAGACCTTCATCAATAAAATGACTGGTTTCTGTCTATAATGTTTCTGTAGAAGAGAATGGTAGAGCAATAAAATATGTCAGTTATATTTTTATCACGTTCTTCTTGTTGTTTTCTTTTCCTTATTAGAGTCTGGTAGCCAGACAAGTTCCTTTTTTAATGTTGACTAGCAGACCCGGCGAACTCCGTTTCGCCACCAGATTCGTTTTATGTAACATTTCGTTTGGTGATTAAAAGATAAAGAAAAAATTTTTTTTTGTTATATATTTGAAAAGGAAAATATTTATTTCATTTCACACAGTAATAAATTCATTTCGATTACTAAAATGAAGTGTTATTTAGTTGAACTTCCCTAAGTAAATGAAAGTTACTCTTTGATGTCGCTACAAATCCAAAGTAAATACTGAATCGAAGCGTTATACGTGTCCGCAAATTATCCGTTTCATTGTAGTGCTCTTTGGTAAACCACATTTTTGTTTTGGTCTGACGTTAACACAAACAAAGCGGATGGTTTCCCAACTCGTGAACACGCAACGTATAACTGCCCATGTGAAAACAATGATTTTCTAAATTTATCCCGCAAACACTAAGCGATTGGCCTTGCGACTTATTAATTGTCATTGCGAACGCAAGGCGAACTGGGAATTGCAATCGTTTGAAGTCAAACGGAAGATCAGTCGGAATCATTGGTATTCGAGGAATACATACATTTTCACCTGCGTACTTTCCGTTAATAATGGTTGCCTCAATCAAATTCGGCATAAGTCTCTTTACCGAAAGTCGAGTACCGTTGCAAAGTCGCGGTGGATTCAAATTACGCAGTATCATAATAACTGTACCAACTTTGAGTTGCAAGTTATGTGGTGGAAATCCTGGTATCTCCAGAGTTCAAAACTCCGTTGGATAATTTACTACATCATCGGGATTTGTTATTGAATCAACGGATTTGTATGTCACCAAATCGCCAGCAATTTTGATTGAATGGTGAAATTCAGTGCGTGGACATCATTATTCTTTGCGGCAAGAATTGCTCGTTGACTTAACCAAGCATAATTCTTATAATTCTCACTAATGTTTGGGAAAACATTTTCAATAAGAACTAATTGAGTGTCTACAAATCGGCAAAAGTCGTTGGTAAGAGTAATTAATCCAGATGTCGCATCAACTGGGACTTTTCCATTTCCAACATCTAATAATTGTTTGGAAAATTGTGCAGCACTTTGATCATTTTGAAGTTGAACTCTCATATTAGTGGTTAGCGATAATTTTTACGTTATTCCATAAAGGTGATGCCTTCAGGCAAGCATTCAATTCATCTGCAGGCGTTCCACGGGGAACTACTGGCAACGTCTGCCTGAAATCGCCTGCCAACAATATCATCAAGCCGCCAAAGATGTTGTTATTTCGCCGAAGATCCTTCAGTGTGAAGTTAAGTGCTTCAAGTGATTTCTTATGTGCCATTGTGCACTCATCCCAAACAATGAGCTTGCATTGCATCAACAATTTTCCCATTGCACTGGATCGGGAAATATTGCATGTTGGAGTATCAATTGTGTTTAAATTGAGTGGCAACTTAAGCGCAGAATGTGCAGTACGACCGCCATCTAGAAGAGTCGCCGCAATTCCAGATGATGCTAACGCCAAAGCTATGTCACATCTTGATCGAATAGTGGCCAAAATCAATGAAATGACAAATGTTTTCCCTGTTCCTCCAGGTGCATCCAGGAAGAATAGACCACCAGTATTATTGTCCACCGCTTGCATTAATGTTTCGTATACTTGTTTTGCTGTTCATTCAGCAACGGAACATTATTTCTAACGAATTCCTGCAATGTATCAACATTGTATTGCAGCTCTCGATTTAATTCTTGGTTGAATGAATCGTGCATCGATCGATTTGGCGCAATCATTCCTACTTCAATCAGTAGCTTGTTTGCAATAGTCAAGCATTGATCCTCAATCAGAATCAATCCTTCATTGTAGATTTCATCGGTTATTTGGATGTCAGGATTATTCGTTTGAATGCGCAAGCGATGCAAGATATCTTCACATATGGCGTCTTTGTATTTGTTCCATAACTGAATTGGTTGTGAAGGAAAACATGTGGTGATGATAATTGCGAACAGCGTTCGTATTTGGTACGCATTTGATGAAACAACTGAATCTGCAAGTGTTAAATCCCAATGAGAATCGTTCTCCAGCAAACCCAATAGTTGACATGCTTCTCGATATGTTTGGCATTGGTGGCCATTCACAGTTTTCAAATGCGCAAATGATTTTGGTCCACGTACATTTACTAACAGCAGTCGCAAATAAAACATTCATCGTTTCTAGGATGAACAGTGTACATACGACCTAGTGCATCAGTTGAAAACACCTGTGGCCAGTCTGGAACTGGGGTTCCTTGTTTGCGACGTTGGAATTTCTTTGTTGATTGATTCCAAGTGTAATACTTGGGCATTTCAACGTACATCAGCGTCGCTGCGAATGGATCTGCTTCACACATTGCAAAGAAGCTAGTCAATGTTGTCGATGGTGGTCTCTCAGCTCGTTGTGCCGCATTAGCCTCAGTGAAGTAAACTCTTTGGCCATTTTCCAAATGCACTGCTAAATGTACAACTGTGGGATATCTTTCATGAATTTGAAATGACAATAATCGCCACAGTGCTTCATTAGTACTGACGTATCTGCCCATTTGGAAGTTGCTGATTTCGTCATTCGCATTTTCCGACGCAATACCAAACACAGCCATGTCGCTGCCTTTTGTGACGTACTTACAAATATTTGATTGATTTGGCCGAATGACAACTCTCAACGTTTGCATGTGTTTCGAAAATTCGTGATAGCAGCGGGCAATATGGTACAATGAATTCATTTCCGATCTCAATCTCTTGATTTTGAACTTTAACTTTGATAGTTCGACCGTTATCTTCCTTTGAACGCCGACGATAAACTGGATATCCATCGTTCCCTGTGACTGTTTCAGCAACTAACGGTCGCGGATATCGTTTTGTGCACTTTCCATCAGCCATGCAAGGCGATAATGGATTTAATGCACCGCACGGTCCATGCACCATCTGTGTCGTCACAATGTCGTGTAGACGGGGATCAGTGACTGGATCAGGAATTTCAGCTGATATGATGTCATCCACTTCATTTGAATGTAATTTGTTCAGCAACCAAATTAGGATATGAGCATGCGGTAGTCCACGCTTCTGCCATTCCACCGAGTACATATAACAACGTGTGTCACCAAAACTCGATACTTAGTAAGCACATCCATCATAACCTTGAGTTTTGCTGAAATACTCTGGCGATTATGTCATGGCGATCTTGCGGTTTTTGACCCGGTTCCAACTCGCGTTCAATTTCCGTCCACTTTGGATTGCATGTGACCGTAATAAATAAATCCGGAGTTCCATAATTTCGCACGTACGTCATAGCGTCTTGAGCGTATTCGTGCATGTGGCGTGGGCTTCCGATATAAGTTGATGGGAGAATCGTCAGTCGTCCAATATTCTGAACATCACCATCTGAATGAATAGCATCACGCAAGTGTATATAGTCCTCAGATCGTAGCTTTGCCTGATTGAATCGGATGAACGCTAAACGTTCGGTCTCGACTTTGACATACATGTCGACAGCGAATTGCTGGAATAGCCGACGGCACTTCAGAATGACATTCTCCTCATGTGTACGAATCATCATACGATACGCATAGTAATTCATTGCGCTTAGATTTTTATTCGTTGATACTCCTGAAAATACAAAATTAAATGAATTGTTAATGGAAACCAATAATAGTAATAATTGAAATAATTAGTGTGTGAATATTGTACCTGTAATTGGATCGACCATCTTCAACGTGATGTCGTATCCGTCTTGCCCTTGCCAATAAATGATTGGATATTGTAACGCATCGTACAAACGATGTGTCTCGTTTACACGATGCATGATATTGCTTCTTCGCTGAACGACAATGTCTCGTGATTTAGTTGGATCGCCAACAATAATTGCAGCAACATCATTAACGGTGGGTGCATTGAATCTTCGCACATGTTCACCTGTTGGGGTACAATCCGCTCTTATGACAAATTTGTGCGTATCCGATGGCATTCGTTCCAATGCTGTTTTGAACATATTAACCACAGCATTATTAGCGTGAAAAATGCTTGCAACTGTTCAATAATTCGTCTCTTTAACTGTTGTGCTCCTGTATATTGCACCGCACATTCAGCTGATCCACCATCGACGAAATGAAATATATTTGCAGAAATTGATGCGGTTCATCTGGTGTTGGCACCATTGAACCATGCAAATGATATATTTGTCCTTGTATCTGTAATTGCAAATAATCATTAAAATTTGTTGAAGAATACGTTGTAACTTCTGATCGTGTGATGGTGTAGTGTGTGGTGTATATGCAGTTGTTATGTGTTGCAATTCATTGTGTTGGTGAGTGATTGGTTATGTGTGTTGTATCTTTTACCTTGCAAGTCGGCATGAAGCCGCCTTCTCGAATGATATTAGCTCAAAGGAAGTCATGCGAAAGCAGTTATTGTATTCAAGGATGTGTTGAAGAAAATGGCTGGAATCGGGATCACTTCCATCGAACAATGTTTTCAGTGGCTGTGGTGGTGTAAGTAATGGATCCAGTTTGACTTTTCCACTTGCGCAGCACAATCCAGCCGTTTCTCTTTGAACTTTAACGCATTGCAATATCGGCATATAGTCGTCATTCGTCCAATATCTAAATTTTCATCATCACTGTAGTTCGCAGTGGGATCATATTGGAATGCCAAGCGATTGTATGATGCCAATGATCTTCGTGTGCTCACGCGATGTCTCAATCGGTCATTTTCTCTTATTATATTTTGTCTTTCTTCGCTTAAGTTCCTTGAATACACTTGTTGCTGGCTTGCATGTCTTGTGCGGCGGCCGATGCTCGCACGTCGTCCTCTAGGCATTTTGGACTATGGACAGAGTGTTGAATTTAACCTCAAATGCACGATCCACATAATTTACACTCAGCTTGAATGAAATTAAATGAGCAGAGAACAATGAGTAGCTGTCAAACACTTTATCACGCACCGGCGCCATCTACTTGAAGTATTGGATATTAGTTTGTAGTACATGCTATGTATCAGAGATGGCGCTGTATGTGAAAAAACGATTTCCCCACTTTTATGTTGAATTTTTCCTGAATTTTCTTTGCTATAAACCTCACGGAGCCCGAGACCTTTCCAACGAATGCAAAACCGTGGAAATCGGTTCGTGCGTTCTGGAGTTATAGCGTCAGGGAGGAAAACTGGACTTATTTTTATATAGTAGATTACTGTCACTCAACGTGAATACACGTTAAATCAACAGAAACACACAAACTATAAATTGTTTTTAGTGCTAGAACTTATTCTTATTTTTATTATAAAAATTCAGTGCGCACCTTGCACATACTTTCGACTAAATGATTCAATTGTTTTGTTTTGGCTCTCCCGTTCGTTAAAATCGGGGGGAATCCCCACGTTCATAAAGTCATAAGCTCGCTCAAATAAACTCACGGCGGTTTTTTGGATTTTAAGAGCTGAACTCGTGATTAACGTAAACTAAAACCCAAAGCGTAAAATTAAACAACAAACGTGAACATTATCTCGGGAGACTTGTACAATTAGGCCAATATATGTTTTATTTTTTACAAGGCACGTGTTGCGCCTATTGTACCTACTTACTTATCGATACCTTCCTACAAAAAATATGTTGTGTAAGCGTAAAAAAAAATAATTTCGGTGGCAGCGCGGCCCTAGTTCTAAGATAGAAACCTTATCATAGAATATACAAGCCGCGTCTAATTTATAGTTCATTCGAAATAGTTGAACGGTACGCGATCCTATTTTATGCGAACTAGTGCTTTTTTTGGGGCCGAAGTTCGACCATAATTAATTAAGTTTTAAGTCCGACAGTTACGAGGTTCAACGATGAAAGACTATGTATATGGAAAAGATATGTGGTGGGAAAGATATAGGAAGATATAAGCGGGGAAAAAAAACTATTTTTAAATTTTTGTATTGATATATAATATTCGTCATTAGCTACTAAACAGAAAAAAAATTAAATGAAAAACAAAGGAGAAAACGGTATTAAACTGTCTTGTATTTGTTTACTGATTGACGCAGTTGGTAGTGGCCGTACCTACTACTGCACCGGGGGCGAGGTTAGGTTCCTGCATAAGAAAAACAATTATTTGGTTAAAAATTAATGTTTGCCTCGGGTCGTATGAATGTATTGTATTAACTATCTGATACCTATAGTACAAGTCTCGTTGCTTAGTTTAGGATCAGATGGTACTGTATGCATAGATATTTAAAAATAAAATATTATTTATAGGTACTTGGTTTAATCATTCGTATAAACTTATAACAAGAGCTTTATTTTGGGTTTACGAAATTTATTGAAACTAAATTTGATTTTAATAGATATAATTGATTCTTGGCACTTATGCCAAGAATCTTTAATTTCATACGATTTCGTTCTTCAAATATTTAAAGTTTTAACAAAATTCAGTACTTTGAAAATCTATGACCCGCTTAGGGACCATTCATAAAACACGTTCTCAAAGCGGGGTCTGGGGGTATCTCTTAGTGTGACAAGGGGGGATGGGGTCTAAAAAGACGAAATTTTATTATTGAAATAAATAATCAATATTTTAAAATATCAATAATTATTATACTATTAATCGAAATGAAATATTTATAGAGAGGTCTTAGCTTCGTCAAAACGGCGAAATTTGCGTGACGGTTTTATAAACAGCCTCTTAGGTGATATATTTACAATATTGTTTGTAAGCTAGAACACTTACATCTACTCCGATAAACTGCG